>PVIC010000969.1:0-102425 GCA_004025085.1 Thryonomys swinderianus | reverse complement strand
AAAAAAAAAAAAAAAAAAAAAAAAAAAAAAAAGAATATAAAAATCCAAAAACCTATCTTATATCCAAAAGCACTTCATCTATCTGCAAGACCTTATTTAATGTAGTAAGTTCCTATAAAGGACAACAAAATTGGGGAGACCTTCACTGAACCCCTATGTCTCACCAAACTTATACTCACAAGATAGCACATATATGGAATCGGGAATTTTAAGCCAGGGGAAAGGAGGGCAGAGATATAAAATGGCTGACTTTCAAGAGCCACAAATTATATAAAGTGATTTGGACTCCTGAGGGAAGAAGAAACACTGAACTTCAGAAGAGAGATGTGGTCAGCAAATTTCCTTCCAGCTATGCATACAAGTCCTCCTCGCCTTCTGTGCACCCCTTGTGGCTATCTAAACCCTCACACCTCTCCCCTGATCCAGAGTTCTTAGTAATCATCTCCTCACAGAACCTAGGAGGACGTAAAACTGCCAGGCGGCAGCATGATTTACATGGTGACCTGGAGATGAAAGCAGTTTTTGCATTTATATTGGGTAAAATCCATTAACTGGATAATTTACATTTCCCTCTCAAATCTCCCTCTAGTATGAACATTTCCAAGTTGTTGTCAATGTCCAGTCTTTGGAAGAACATTAACTTCCATCACCACCACCATAATCATCAATCTACAATGTAATGTGAGAATTATAGGAAAGTCAGATTTGCTATGGCAATGTGCAGAGACATTATTCCAGGCTGGACCCTCGTCAGGCGACCAGATGAAGAATGCAAATCACTCCAAAGTGGCACCCTGAAGCCTTTTGAAGCCCTGGGAAGCCATAGTCTTGGAGCGGTGACCAAGGTGGTGAAGAGAAAGATGGTAAATCTTAGAATTTCTGTCATACATTTACTGTGACAGAGATTCCCAAATATCACTCATTCAAGTAATATCATTGTAATTTAAATGTATCATACACATCCCTGAAATTTTAGTCACTTTCATGTTTTAATCAAAATGTACTTCAACTTTCTATTAATCTAAGTCTTAGTAACAGAATCAAAACAAATCCTAGATTTTTTTTTTTTTTTAACACGATCTCACTTTGTAGTTTGGGCTGGCTCTGAGCTCACTATGTAGCCCAGGCAAACTTTGAACTAGGCAGCAATCTTCCTGCCTCTGCCTCCTGAGTGCTGGGATTACAGGCGTGAGCCACCACATCCTGCACTGCAGTATGTGGTATTGATTGCTGGTGGGCGTGAGTCATTACACCTGGTATTGTTGTTTGTGGTTACCAGGGATGGAACCAGGGACCTTGACTTTGCTAGGCAGATGCTGGAACCACTGAGCTAAATCTCTGGCCCGAAATCATAGATGTATGTACCTATTATTTTTCTAGTGCATATTTTCCGATATGTTTAAATATTATAGTTTAAAATAATAGCTCAAGAATTATCTAAAATGTTCTCAGCCCCATGGTAATTTCTTAGTTTTGATCTCTATAATTCGACAAGATGATAATTAGCAGAAACTGTGTGAAGGATATATAGGTATTCTTTACATTATGTTTTGCAACTTTTTAAAAGTCAAACTCACTTCAAAATGAATTGTCATTTATTGGCCAATGCCAACACTGAACCAGTTCTGAAAGATAAATAAAATGCCTTTTTTCTGCCTTTTCACTTAGCTAGAACTTTATCAAAACCCTGGAGAAATGAATGTCACCTGTTTTATATTTGTGTCATGAAAAATTCTGGGACATGATCTCTGTGCCAGATTAAAGAATTCAACGAAAAAGAGTCCCTTCTGATGAAGCAAAAATTGGTCCAAAGCAGGGTTAGGAATGAAGCTCAATACACTAGAGTTTCTTTAAACAGGTTTGATACATGGCTATCAGCCCCATGAGTGCAGGGGCAGTCTGGTCTAAGGTAAGGGTGTCAACCCTGCGCACGCTGAGGAAGGTGATTAGTGACCTCTCGCTACAGAGGGGGAACCCACACAACATATAATGAGATCACAGCCCCTTCAACAAATGCACTTCGGACTAGAAATGGACCTCCCGGTAGGCATCCACATGCCTCAGATAGATTCCAGATGAGCCGCAACGCTCACCCCATGCCTAGGATGACGTGGCACATACAGCGCATCACTTCCAACTGGGATGTCTTGTCACAACACAGTTTGAAAGCAACAATATAGGAATTTTCAAGATGCCTTAAATCCTTAAATCTCTTGGTACCTGACTCCCAAGATTGCTTGGCACTGGACCACGAATTAAGAAAGTCAGATTCTTCACTAGATTCCTTTAACTTTCCACCATGGACAAATCAATTTTCACCTCAGTTCCTCTGATAAATGAAGGTACCAATGTCTCAGAGTCTCTGCGCTCACAGGGATCAAACTCCTCCAAGTGGCTCTTATAATAATAATCTCTCCAACTCCTCTAATGCCAAGGCCCCAGGGAAATAAGCCCAAGTTGCTTTAAATGTCATAGTCTTTCAACTGGCCTCCCTTGTGACCTTTAAGTATCCATAACAATATGCCTTCCAGGCTCACTACACATCCAAAGTCTTGAAGAAAGTGTCTGAAGAAAAACTCCCCTGAAAGTCTAGGTAAGTTCCGAGGTTCTGAATCTCTTAACTAAGCAGTTTCCTTTCCTGATGCACAGATGCTCCCCACATGGTGGAAGGAGATCGAGGCCGAGTTCAGCAGAAACATCAGGTAGAAGTAAGTGGGTGAATACCAAGCCCTGCCATCCTCAGGAGCAGCACGATTCTTCCATTACAATTCATAGCACAAATCAAAGCTGGGAGTGCAGTGAGGCCAGGCATCCCCATTCATCCATCCATTCATTCACTCATTTGGTTCTCTCATCAAATTCCAAGTACCAAATATGCACTAGCACAATGGCACAGCCCGGGGTGGGGGTGGGGGGGGACAGGCAGACAGAGTGTGTGACTCTTGATAAGTGTTGCAATAGAGATGTAAAAGCCTGTGGCAGCATTCACAGGAAAGACAAGGAACTCCCGCTGGAACATCAGGGCCAGTTTGCTGCTGCTGAGGGGTCACCTGAGCTGGTTCAGCAGTTTTCACCCTTCTGGTCTCTGCAACACTTTCACTCCTAAAATTCACGGAGAACCAACAGCTTCTCTGCATGTGGGCTGTGTCTACCATGTTTACTAGGTTTTAAACCGGAGCCAAGAAGCATTTTCAATATTTATTAGCCCATTTAAAAATGACAAAAGCCCCATTGTACACTAATATAAACCATATGAAAAATAAAATTAAGGATAATTACGTTTTAAAACAAAAAAATTAGAAGAGTAACAGTTTCTAACTTCTCTTTTAGATCTTCCAAATACCAGTTTAATAGAAGACAGCTGGATTCTCAGTTCTGCTTGTGCACTGAACACACAGTATTAAGTTATTCTGGTTGACGTATTAGAAGAAAATCTTGCCTCACACAGATATCAAGTGAGAAAAGGAAGGGATATTTTATGATTTTGCTCTTGTTTTTGTTTTGTTTTGTTTTGGTGCTGGCGATCAGGCCCAGGGCCTTGTGCATGCTGGGAAAGTACTCTACCACTTTACAATCCCTGCCAAAAGGAGTATTTTAATAGCTAGTTCAGATATTCTTGATACTGCCCTAGAACTCAAAAAGGACTAACTTGTAAAAAGTAAATGGAATATGGAAACAGCAACTATGCATTCAGTACTGTATGTACTTTATTGCATGTTGCAATTTAAGTGTTCTCTTTATCTCATGTGTAGTTTGAACCATCAAGAATCCATCACCTGGAAAACACTACACTGTGAAGTAGGTGGACATATGTGCTCACACAGCCTCCACAACTCTCGATCGCTATTTCTGATGTATAAGGTGGGGGGTTGTGAAAGTACCTTCGAGCTGGTCTTTGCACCTCACTGCTCCCCACACAGTCCTCCGCTCTGGGGATGGACACTGATTCTTCAAGGCTGACCAGTTACGGCATCATTCTTGATCCAGAAATTCATCCAAGGATGGGCAGGACTCAGGCAATCCATATCAAAGTAATGGCAAAGTTGGTAGGGACTGCTGGGAGAGACCAGCCCCCTTCCTCATAGGGAAGATCAAAGAAACAATCCTTAATGACTTGTCTGATGAAATTAGTATCAGTATTAATGACTGAAAAATCATCCTAACTCTTCTTCGGGACACTGTCCCATATGAAAGTGACACCAGCAGCTGGTGTAGCTATGTGTATGTTCCTCCTGCCAGTTCAAGGAGGAAGTTATACACGGAGAGCAAAGCCATGGGGCTGCGGACACACCAAGCTGGAAACATGACAAAAATCAAACCTGATTGCCACCTTCTTTGACCTAAGCCTATAAATATCCTTCGTCATTTAATCACTTGGAGTTGAGTTTTCTCTCCCTTGGAGCAGAAAAATTCCAAACTAATACAAAAGTAATATGAGACAGTGTTAAGAGTGGTGGGAGCCAATCATGGAGTACCTCTCATGCCTTGTGAAGATCTGGACACTTTCTGGTAGGTTCTGGGAACCAAAGTATTGCAAACTAAGAAATAAGTAGGCTTTGGAAGATGCCAACTATTGATCTTGGGAGAAGTTCTTATGTCTTTGGTCACACTGGTTTCCTTTCAGGGTCACAAGCTTTTTTTCTACCAGTAAAGAGATTATATATTACCAGAGAGAGTGAGAGAGAGAGAGAGAGAGAGAGAGAGAGAGAGAGAGAGAGAGAGAGAGAGAGAGAGAGAGAGAGAGAGAGAGAAATCTGCTTCAAGAAAAATGGAGAGCAGCAAGATCATCAAAGGTTGGCCCCTGAGAAAAAGTAAGGATCTAGGAAAGAGAAATGGTAGACACAATCTGGTTCTAAAGATAGAATACTTAGTTCTGTTAAGACAAATCTGTCTCTGTTTTTTTTTTTTCCATTGAATTTACAGAGCCTAATGCCATGGCTAAAACCGAGCACCTACTCAAGAAATATTGAAACCTGGAGGTGAAAAAGTAAGAATGAAAGCTGATCCCATAAATTTAGAGGTTGAAAATGTACATAGATTAGAGATAATTCATGCTAGATAGCTTCATTGTTTTAGGTAAAGTAAAGGGAAGGTTTTATGTTAAGTATAAAGTTTTTGGAGCTTAACAATCTCACTAAAGGCTTGAAATAGTCACTTAGGGAGAAGCAAAGAGAAGTTCGTCAAGGTCAATGAAAAATTAGTAAGGAACTTTCAGGATCAAACAGGGGTTAGATCTCAGACAATTATGGTACCTCAATTCCACACAAATAGGTGCATTTAAACTCAAATTTCAACATTCAGTCTATACATGAAAGCAAAACGCACAGATTTGGGGAAGTAATTCACATCTGGACATCAAACTGTTAGCTAATGATAATGATAAGAAATAAAATTGAAGATTCTAATAAAAAGGTAGCTTAGAAAGAGAACAAGATAACACAACATTCTAATAGATGTAGAAAGTACAAAAGGCTCAATGAAATGGTCAATTGCCAAGACCAAATGTCAGGCAGAATAAAAATAGAACATGAGAGGACTGCGAAGAGCAACTGGTGGCATCTGTAGGACCAGTTTCAAGGCTGGAGAACATTTAGAGCTGAGGAAAGTGTGGCCATGGTCTCGAAGAGGTAAAGTGGAGTTTTGAAGGCGGAGCCATAGCACTCAAGGAATTACAAAGCAGGTGCGTGCACAGTCTAAAAGTCACTTTTCTGTTTCTTGTAAGTGAAATTTTCATAGAAATAAAGCCAGCTCCTCTCATTTATGGATACTCTACAACTGCTTCCTTACTACAGGGATCGATTGTATAGTTACAACGTGGACTATATGATTTAAGGACCCAAAATATTATTTATTCACCCTTTAAGAAAATGTTTGTTGACCTGGGTCTACATGTTTTATACAAAGGCAGGAGATGGGATGGAAAGAAAAATCAGAGAGGCAACACTTTGGAAAGCCCTAAAAGGAGACATTTAGGAATGACAGATGACAGAACTAAAGATCTACGCTTTCAAAAAGGCAGAATATTCTGGAATAAGAGTAGAAGTGTGTGAATTTATGAAGATGGATTTTATTTAGAGGGGGTTCTTCTGGAAAGGATTACAATTTTTCTTAAGAACATTCTCTCTTTCTTTCTCTCTCTCCATCTCTGTCTCTGTTTCCATCTGTCTCTGTATCTCTCTCTCTTCCTTAGCATAAGCACTGCTGTGGTACAGATAGCATGTGTCCTTCCAGCTAAACCATCTTTTCCCAATATTGTATGTGGCAACTTGGGGCATGTAATAAGTTCTCACCAATGGTATGGGAATGAAAGCATGTGTGTAAATATTCCTTAATTTCCTTTAAAAAACAAACAAAAAAGCTGGGTGTGGTGGCTCATGCCTGTAATCCCAACACTCGGGGGGGGGGCAGAGACAGGAGGATTGCTGAGTTCGAGGCTTGCCTGGGCTCCATAGTGAGCTCAGGGCCAGCCTGAACTACAAAGCAAGACCCTGTCTCAACAAACAAACAAATTTGTAACCCTGGATACTGCCTTCCCATTTCTACCGCTGAAACCTGCATTCTGGAGACCTTGGTTTACCATTCTAAAGAGAGTAATGGCCTGTGGGATGGCAGAGCAACAAGATAAAAGAATCTTGAGTTTCTGAACAACTTGCTCCACTGAACCACCCACCCTGGAACTCTCACATGAGGGAGAGTAAGTTTTTCTCCTTTAATTCATTTTGCAAAGGCCTCTCTCTTCTAGAAATAATGTCTACCGCTTAGAATATGTTTTCAAAAATCTAATTTCCAGTGTAGCCCTCTCTTCAGGAATCGTGCTTACATACAAATTTTCTATTCAATGACTCTGGAGCCCATAAGTGGTCCTGACAGTGTTGGAAAGAAATAAAAAAAAGTTATGGCCACTCTAGTCATGTGCTCTGGAAACTTTGTGAGGAAGTTGTACGGAGTGAATTGGGCCATACAGTGGGCATTCTTCTCCACTGCACTCTGTCAGGTTGTCTTAGACTAGTGCTAGATGGGAAGGGTCATCCAGGGAACATCAGGAAGGACAGGAGAGGCAGCATCAGAAAGCAAGTAAGGTCACAGCACAGATGAGCTTGTGACAGTCAAAATGAGTACAAGGAAATTTTACTCCGAACATTCATATTGGGGAAAACAGAATAATCTGAAGTTGTCGGTCAGGACCACAGAAGGTGCAGAGGCCTGTACTGTGCAAGCTCAGGAGACACTCTGTGTATAGATTTCACTGAAAATGGTGCTTCATGGAGTGAAGGGACATAGCAAATTCACACTTAGATGCTGCCAACAAGGAAAACATTGCATTCCTCACTGCTATGATGTACATACTTGATTTCACATCCTCTCAACCAAAGGTTGTCAGTCTCTGATGGATGCCAAAGATGACATTAAACATTCATGTACTACATGTTCTGTGATCTGTTTTGCTCTTTGCACTTCTTACTTCCTGCACTTTAGGCCACAGCTAATAATTTTTCACCAGAACCAAGAACCTCTATGCTTTCCAGACAAATCCTACCATTTTTTGAACCTTCACATGAGCCGTTTTTTTCTGGAAAGAACTCCCATCTACTGTGACTGACTGAGCTATCCATTATTTTGCCAGTAAACTTACCAATTCCTAATTTAGTCATTATAAACACCACATTGTATGGTAGCATGGTAAAGATTACAGTCACTGTGATCAGTTTAATGCTATTTATACTTTTCTAAAGCAAAGAGAAAAATCAAACATCATTATTTGCAGTAAATAGGAAATTGTTATTAAATCTTGACAAATAATGCATCCAATAAGAGAAGCTAAGGTTAACATCATTTTGAAATAGTGATGCAATAAACTCTTAATAAAATACAACCAAACAGAATCTAACAATATATGAAAGGAGAAAAATATCAAAGAGGGTAGTTCAAGGGGTGCAGGGCTGGCTCAATATCAGAAGATCTATTCAGATAATTCACTCTTTAATAAACCCAAGAAAAAAATCATTTCATTTTCTCTATATGCACTGAGAATGTATTTAATTTTTATGAACATTCTTTACATAAATATAAAATAATAAATAATCACTTAATATGTTTTTATTCATGTTAACCCAAGTTGAGAAACAGATCCAAATGTTTTATGAAATTTAATATATAATAATAGTGATACATAAAATCAGAAAGGAAACCATGGACTATTGAATGCAAGGCACAAAACATCTGGGTAACTATGCTGACATGTTGGTCCATTGGAACTTCATGTAGCACATCTGCCTAAGGTTGTGTACAGCCTATTAAAAATTCAAAATTAAAATTCAAAATATATCAAATGTGTAAATGCAAAAAAAGCCATTAAAGTATTAGAAAAAAATGTAATGAGTCCTTTTAATAATTTCAAAGTGAGAAAGAACTTCACAACTAGGCTTAAGCTATAGAAACCAAATCTAATTAATGTCTTCAATTATGTAAGATCCAAAAGCTTCCAGAAAGCTACAAGCCAATAAAAACACACATAAAACAATAAGCATATGATAATTTAGGGAAAAGTGTAAGTAATATTACATTCAAAGCAATACTCTCCCTACTGTCTAAAGTGCTCCTAAAAACATAAAATGAAACAATGAGATATCTTTACATTTCGTAGATTGAGGAATGTTAGGAAGTATTGCACAATGTATATTATTGCATAATGTAAATATTGTATAATACATCAAGCGTGATATGTTCATAATGTCAAGTATTGGTGGCAAGGTGGGAATATAGAAATCCTGATATGCTGCAGAAGAAAGTGGACACTGGTACAAACACATGAGCACAATTTGGTAGTATTTAATCAAATTAAGTGCACATAACTTGTATAATTAGAAATTCTGCCCCTGCTCTATATCCTAGAGAAATTTTCACAAATCTCCTGTAGGAAATCAACACAAAGATACTAACTGCACCATTATTTATAATGATGAGGCACAGGAGGCTCCCTGGGTATCTGTTGTTAAGAGAGATAGTACCATGCGCTAGCTGCTCAGAATGGTGCACTTGGTTTTGATCCAAATTGATGGGCCAGACCTGTGCTGTCCTATAACCCTTTCTGCAATGATGCAAATGTTCTGAAGGTACAATGCACGATATGGTAGCCACTAGCCATAGGATGTCATTTCAAAGCAAACTAATAGTTATAAAAGAAAAATTTAGTTTCTCCGTTGCACTAGCTATATTTCAAGACCTCCAAGATCCATGCGTGACTAGAAACTACCCCATGAAATGAGGTAGATATAGAATTGTGCCATCATTAAAACAATTCTGTTGGACAGTGCTGGGCTCTAGTCATAGGCATATGAGTGGAACTGAAAAACTATAGAGCTGAATGAAAAATGTAACCATCAGAATGGCGTAATTCCACATTGCCATTTAGTTAAGTTAAAAATGCATGCACACAGAACTACTCACATCCTGCAAGGAAATAAGGGACAAATGTTAAGTTCAAATATTTGCCTAAAGGGGAAGGTTTATGGGAACTGGGATAGGGATTAGGAGAAACACACCAACAAACTCATAAACCACTGGAAGGAGAGAGGCTTTCTTAGATGTATAGTAAAAAGTGCTGGGAGTTGTGGAATATGATGAACTCAATTCTATGCACTGAAAATACAGGAAAAAAAAAACTAAAAACACACACGCAAAAAAAAAAAAAAAAACCAAAAACAGCAGACAGAAGTGAGTATTTCACCCAGAACTATTACCTTTTAGCAACACACCATGTGACTAAGACAATAGGAAAATGGGAGGAAACCAACAGATACACACTAGGCCTTTTGAGCAGGGAGCTGACTTGCAATGGTAAGGCAGAGAAGTACGCTGAAAAGAAAAGTACTTGGGTTCAGCTGAAGTGCTTTGAGCAAACCAAGAGACAGGAGTCTAAGCTAAAGGAAACTATACCCCGTAAATGTAAAGCATAATAGATATTATGACTCCTGAGTGTAAAATTATTTGTATTTATTAAATAGAAGTACAGTTTCTTCTCCTCCAAAGAAATGCATGAGGCAAAAAAAAAAAGTACCTACATGTTAATACCTATACTGTTTTATTCACAACTGTCCAAAACTGGAAGTAAAAAAAGATGCTCTTCATTGGGTAAATGGATAAACAATGTTATCATGAAAAACTTGACAGACATCACCTCAAAAAGGTGATCAAGGTCAGCAGCAACCCAGATCAATCATGTTAATAAAATGCACTCTTGATGTGAGGTAAGAAAAATGACAAATGAAAGCTTCTTCCCCTAAACTCAAGATCTACTTTAATCATCAGGAAAAGGAAAAAAAAAAAAAAAAAAAAAAAAAAAAAAAAAAAAAAAAAAAAAAAAAAAAAAAAAAAAAAAAAAAAAACAATGTGACAAATCCCAGTTGAGGAACATTCTAGAAAATGTCTGCCTTCAAACTGTCAAGGTTCTAAAAACAACTCTGAGAAACTGTCACAGCCTAAGGAGACATGATGACAAAATGTAATGTGGTGTCCTGGATGGGATCCCAAAACAGAAAGAGGATCTTAGGTAAAAACCAAAAAAGCTGAATCAGTGTGGACTTGTATTAATAATGCAGCAATGCTGTTCTTCGACTGTGACAAATGAGTCACACTAATATAAGATGTGAGCAAGAGAAGAACGTGGCTGTGGGGTATATAGGAACACAGAACAATGTTGACGCTTTTCTAAAAACTATAATATTTCCATATAATTAATTTAGTTTGTCTTTTTAAAAACAAAACAACACAAAAATCAGGTGCTCTGAAGTCCTCTTTCCCTCCATACTTCTCTTTCCACCAGTATAACAATTATCCTTTCTTTTTTTTTCCTTCCTTTTCATAAACATTTTGCCACATCTATCTATATGTATCCTAACATGATACGTTGCTTAGAATTTAAGCAAATGAATTGTACTTACGCATTTTTTAGTGACCCGCCTACTTTTGCTTACCTTTCTTTGTGATGTTGACTCACAGTCACAAAGTAGATAATATTCCATGAATGAATGTTGTCATCTTGCCTACTTTTAGTTTCCAGTGATGGATGCTTCCAGATTTCACCCACAGTAATATTACAAATATTCTCCTATACACACAAAAGATTTCCCATGTAATAAATAACTAGAAGTGAAGCTGCTGGATCATCAGGCATGCACATTTTCAACCTTGTTTTTGTAAGAGTTGTTGTATCAGTTTAAATTACCATCAACAACAATTTAATTTTTCTGGATTTTGTTCCTGGAAAACTTCCTGGAGATCCACAGAGATGCTATTTTTTCCCTGAAATTTCAAATTTCAAAGTGATCTCTTATAAAATATTAACTACTTCATATTTGTAATAAAATTAAAATAATGATAGATATCAAATTTCAGTACATTAGAAATTGCCACAGGCTTTAACTTGCACTCTGAGATTAACTTGCTCAAAATAGAGCTTTTTTTTGCCATCTATGTGCATATATTTGAACTGGGCATAAAGTGAAGAAATAAAGACTTGCCATGTTCCTGCTGAAAAGGTGCCAAATTCTTTCTCCGTTACTGCCCACAATCTGAAAAACTACTAGCCTTTTAGGCTTAATTACATTCCAAAGGAAGAAAGAAAGGAAGGAAGGAAGGAAGGGAGGGAGGGAGGGAGGGAGGGAGGGGGACGGAGGGGGGAGCAAGGGAAAGAGGGAGAGAAAGAGGGAGGGAAAGGGGGAGGGGGAGGGAGGGAGGAAGGAAGGAAAAGAGAAGGAAGGGAGGGTAAGAAAGGGAAAGGAAGAACAAGAAGGAGAGAGACAATGTCAAAAAATGTATCCACAGTTCAGGAAAGGAAAGACCATGTGATGTTTTTTCAACAGATGGTGTTATCCTCCACCATCTTGTGGGGGACCCTAGAGGACTTGGTACATAACAGAAATCTCACTACACTGTGGCCCTTCGAGAAGAAACTGGAAATGCACGTGCAGCAGTCTCCATGACCAAAGTCACCTGAGCAGCAGTTCATGGTACTAGTAAATGTCCGGAAGTTAATGGCCATCACTTTTCCCTTCGTAGTGGGAGAGGCCAAAGTTAATGCATTAATCTCAAGATATCTCAATAAATTTAGTATTAAAATATTTAAACAAGTTTTTCTTTTCTTCAAGTGTGGATACATTTTTTTAGGAAATATATATACGTTTGCTTTTTAACAAGCATCTCAATTTTACCTCCAAAGAGAAATGAGGAAATTAAGTTTGTAACTTACTTTTTCTTCAAATGCTCCATTGATTTTAAGCTATATCAGCATATGTAAGAGAATCTGAAGTGTTCTAAAATTCATTACTCCTGCATTCAAAATGCTTTTGATGTAAAAAAGTCTACATTTCTGTAGAGAGGCAACAAATAATAATCTCCTCAATACTATAAATTCACACATTCTGCTAGTGCACATTACATCAATGCTGACAGCCCCACCTTACGATCGCTACCATTCATCCCGCCACATCTTCATGCTGCCCAGCACGCTGCACACATCTGTGTACAGTGCAGGCAGCTCACCACAGGGAAGAGCAAAACAAGGGGAAAAGAAATATATTTTAAAGTTCCTCTTCCCATGAGAAGATGGAAAGATATCTGAAAAGCAAATAGGGATATCTGAGTGTTTTAAATGCTTTCATTAGTCCAAATTTTACCTGTAAGTTTTCACTTAAAGTCCATTGAAAAACTCAGTAAGCTAGATGCAGTGATGCACACCTGTCACCCAACACTTCCAACTCTGGGAGGCTGAAACAGAAGGATTATAAGTGGAAGCCCAACTGGGGCAATTTAAGGACACAGTGCCTTCTGGAGTGGTTCAAGCACCCCATGCCTGTTGTAGTCCCAGTTTCCATTTCTGTAAAGCCCCTTCTGGCAAATCACGCAGAGTGTTACTTATCTTTTATCCCTACATATCCTTCCTTGTTCACCAAATACATGGGTGCCATAAGATACCACACTGGTACGTGAAAACAAAACTACCCAAATCTGAAAACTAGGAATTAAATAAGAGCTTCCACATTCCCTCAAGTAAATATATCTATTAACATAAGTATTTCTTAATGGGGTTCACTTTCTGTATATAGGATTGTGTGACAAACCTCTCAACTATTGAGAACTTTTAAGGAGACATAAAGGACTCCTCTATACAAAGCAGTTGAGTGTGCTGTCCCTATGCTAACTATTGCCAGGACTCGCATCCATAAAAGAAAACCAATTTTGAAAAGTTTTAGAGCATATATACTGTAGGTAAGAGAAAGCCCTAAGTGCCATATTGATCTAATTTTGAATGGACCCCAACTAATCATTTCCCCTCCCTGATCTCACTTTCCTCCACCACTGGAATAGAAAGCAAGCCTTTGGCTGACACCAGATCTATCTATAGAGCCTTTCTTTTTAACCACGACACTAGACTGCTCCAGACACTTTAAGCATGTGCCAACTTACTACATCTTTTCAGATTGATTGATTTCTCTTCAGGAATATTTTCTTCAATCAAATACTATAGCAGCTAAAGAAAAATTCCAAGGCACAAGAGCAATAGCTTTCTTCACCAAGCTTCCCACATTCAAGCACTCAGTAGTCGGGTCTGAAATAGGAGGGCATCCCCTACACATAGTCACAAGACTAATAAATAGATCTTGTTTCGCAGGATATCTGGAGGCCACTGGAGGAAAACTGGCAGCCACACTTCACATTAACACCTCATCTCAAGATCAAACATGCCCCCAAAGCAGAAATTGTCTACAGTTTTGAAAGCTAAGATATGAAATTTCAGCTGAAATGTGAAATTTTAGTTCATGAATTTGGCAAGCCTTTAAATTCTCCTGAGAGGAGAGTAAGGCTGCTGTACCTAAGTATTTTAAATTGGAAATTGCAGCTATTTTTGCAATACTTAGAGATTTTTACAACACATCTGAAAGCAGGAATTTAGATTACCTGGCTCAGAACTGCCAGATAAGCACCACAACAAGGAGGTTCTGCCACAATACAATTAGTATTTGTGGGAAGGGTGGCAATCTAGCGATAATATGCCCTGGACTGAAAATGCTCCGGAACCATGTGTAGCTAAATACAGCATAACTCAAAATGACATCTGGATCTGTACCGGTTTGCAAACCCACCTCAGAGAACAGAACATACAGACTGCTCCTCTCTGATCAGGATTATTCTAGAGCAAACTGACAAGGGTGTTGGCTGAGACAGCTTTTGGGAGCCAAGCTCTGTGGCTCTCCATGTCGAGGCAGCCCTCCATGCCTGGGCTCTGCACAGAGATCCCTACCTCGGTCTCTACATGGTCCCCACCACTCTTCCATCATAAGTCTACTCAGCTCCACACTGCGGCACACATATCACATTCTTATATAGACCCCTAGGACCTCTCTTTGCTCAGTTCTACTCCATGACCTCACATGTTTTCACCTCACCTAGACCAAGCCAAGTCTGATCTACCTTCGATTTCATTGATGTGTGTTTAGTTCCACTTAATCTTTTAATGTATGTAAAGAACCCAGAGGTGGGATGAGTAAAAGACTCCTCTGGATTGGGTGGTGGGTGTTGCAGGTGTAGGTTTAGAAGACAGAACAGGTAACTGGGTGAGGACACTCAGTGTCACTGAACGACACTCCCTTCCAACAGAGGACCGTGCAGTCAAAGGCTTGAAGAAGTCCTGAAGGCCACGGCGGAAGTGAAAGGCAAGAGGCTGGAAAGGGCAGCCTCAGAACAGATTTTGAGACTTGTTTGAAACAAGTTTGTT
Organism: Thryonomys swinderianus; assembly: GCA_004025085.1. Classification (NCBI taxonomy): domain Eukaryota; kingdom Metazoa; phylum Chordata; class Mammalia; order Rodentia; family Thryonomyidae; genus Thryonomys; species Thryonomys swinderianus. Next base: position 87,652 of record PVIC010000969.1, on the reverse strand, counting down.
TGTCCTTGTTTGAAACAAGAAAACCCTTGACTACCCCACTGAGCTGATAGTACTTGATCCTGAAAACAAAAGAAAACCAACACTTGCTTTTGCTGTTCCATTACATTTCTTGTTTCCACTCAAAAACGCGACAGGTTCTGATTTTGGTTAAGGGTCTTTAGGACTCAGTCAAGTCTAGCCTTCCACAGAGTCCATTCCCATCATGGAAGTATTTCATTAACCTCCATACTACACAGCCGGGTAATTATCTGCAGTTCTTACAGGTGTCTTCTGTGTTTCCAGAGACTAGAGAGTATCTGAGAGCAGGAGCTTTTTATTTTTCTAACTCACATATCCTAGTCCTAAAAGTGGTAAGCAAGTGCTTGCTTACTAACTTCCCAGGACTGACTTATTCACATTCCTCCAAGGAATGCATTGAGCAAACTGGGTTCCAGAGAGAAGCTTAAGGAAAACCCTGATTGAATCACTGTAGCCTTTCATTGGTGGCTATAAAGGAAGGGATATCAGACAACAAAAGTTCACTTCAAAAGCAACTCCTCCTCTCTGACCATATCTTTGAGTCTGTTCCAAGAACTTGGATTCCTCTTTCTCTCTTGCCTGGTTGACTCCAGCAACCAGCCTGAGATTCATTCCTGCTCCCCTTGAGAATATCAAGCCAGAAGGATCAGGCCCCAAGACATCTGTAGTTCTGAGCACACCCAGCTCACCAGCAAGGTATAGGGGATAATTGATGCATTTTGGAAGGGCATCTGGTCACCAAGTAAGTGTGCCTATGCCTGTGTGTAAATGCCAGGTTGCAGTAAGTTACCATAGCAACCAGAACAAGGTGCTGCTTTGATAGAGACCTACAAGCCCACTCTTTATCATCTGAGGTTTTAAAGTGCACATTAGATCGTGATAGACACATCATGACACTGGGACCTTGTTTTGGGATTCTGCAAAAAAAGAAATGTAATTTTGAATACCTGTTAGCTCAGTTTCCCTTTTCTTATCCACACTTGTCCCTCTTTGTGCACAGTAAACCACGCATGGAGAAGCTAAAACAGCCTCTTTAGAAACACATAATTCTCCATACTCACTCTCATACATTAGCATGAACAGATTGTACTTGCACATCAGCGTGACTTCCACACAGAATTCACACCCACTGAAGAACCCAGCAAGTCACACATTGTGAAGAGCAGCACAGCCACAATGTTCCCATACCCAGCCAGCCCCCGGGTTTTATTATGTTATTGGTATTTTTAATGCAAAAGTAAATAATCCTATCAAGAATGTAGGTTGGTTTTAAGCACTCAGCTGAGCTGCACTTCAAGACTACAAACCAACTTTTCAATGGACCAGGTGATTTTTGAAATTACTTTTCCATAGGGTTTGGAGAGCAAAGGCTTATTCACCCACTTCCTAATGTTTCCAGTGCCAATACATTTACTGCTAAAGAAAAGCAAGAGGGAAAGGTGTTAGAATTTGGGATGAGGCTCTAACTTCCCTAGATCTGCCAGGAAGCCAGGTTCACTGAAAGTGAGCTGGAATAGCTAGGGCATGAAGTAAGTGTGACCGCGTTCCAGACATCACCATTTGCTTTTTGATTTCTAGAATGGAGGTACTGACTTACAGTTATCTTTGAACTCTTCTGGACGAATTCAGAGGACACACGGCACCACTCAAGAAATGAACTGCCTGGTAGGCAGAGCAAGAGATCCATCTACACACAGAGACGTGGAGAAATGTGGTCAATTATGTCACACGATGAACCTGTAGCGCTTTGCAAAGTGCTGGGGCAAGACCGCAACATCTTTGCACCTTGGTAAGGAAAACAAGGGATGGGTTCAGACTGATGTGTGTCAGCACCTGAGGAATTCTGTGGCCTAAGAGAATGACAGTGGAGATTCCAAAGGACAGAAATGTAAACAAAGGAAAGGCAGGCTTTTTGCTCAGAGAAATCCTCCTGTCCGTACCAAAGTCTATGCTTATCTTAGAGAGTCCCAGGAACAAAGAAAACGAAATTAAAGAGACCACAATGGGAAATTTCTTTATCCCAGCAAGGATGATATGACTTGGAGACATGCAGGTGCCTGAACTAGGCAGTTGCTACACTTTGGCACAGAAATGGACCCTCGCAGGGTGAACATCCCAGGATAAGAAACTGGAGTGTCCGGAAGACCATGAATTAAGGGCTGCCAAGGAGCGAAGAGCAGAGATCCAGCCATCCAGCCATCCAGCCAACACGGTTGGGCCTGCACATGCCTGACAAAGAGATGCCAGAATACCTGTTTCCAGAGCCCTGGGAAGGGCTGCGCCTGGATAAGGGTGCCCGGGGGGTGTGGAGCACAGCTGAGCATGTGGCCAGGAGTGGGGAGAAGGGCTTATGGGAGCTGAATGGGTAGCAGACAAGAAGTGCCCCTGGCTATGTTCTGAATAAAAGCTGGAGGGACAAGGTTCCTGGGAGACTCCAGCAACCTGTTCCTTCAGGGCAGGACAGCCGAGGCCAGGCTGGGTGGGGGCCGCACCCAGATCTCGGGGCGGGTGGGGGAGTCAGGTGCACTGGGCGCCAGCCTGCGCGTGGGTGTGGAGACACCTCAGGAGCGGGGCGGATCCGGGAGGCGGCGGTGGGGGAGGGGAGGTGGTCGCGAGTGGGTGTGTGGAGCCGCCGGGGCGGGGTGGGGGCGCCGGCCGCGGCTCGGGCGGCCTCGTCCTCCCCCGGGACTCACCCAGCACGAAGTAGGGCAGCTCTGTGTTCTCCAGGTCGTCCACCACGACCATTTCTCCCGGGAAGTCGTTGCGCACCGAGAAGAGGAGCTTGGGCTCGGAGGCCGAGGGGCTGTGCATGATGCTCAGGTCGTTCTCGCGCAGGAAGGGCAGCGCCGACACGGTGATGCTCTTGAGCTTGCACTCCAGCTCCTTGGACGCGTCCACGTCGCCGCCGGCCGTGGCCAGCACCGCCGCCGGGCCCCAGCAGCAGGCGAGCAGGGCGCAGAGCCGGGCTAAGGCCATCTTGAGCCCCGGCCGCCTTCCTCCCAGCGCTGCGGCGGCGGGGGAGGAAGCGAGGGAGGAAGCGCGGGCGGGCGCGGCGGGCGCGCGGGAGGCGGGGGAGGCCGGGAGGGACGCGGCCGGAGCCGGGCCGGAGGTGCCGCGGCCGGCGCGTCGAGCGAGGTCCCGAGAGCCGGCTCTTTGTCTCCGGAGCTGCCAACGGGGGGAGCAGAGCGGAGGGGTGGGGTGGGAGCGGAGGGAAGGCAGGATGTGAGGGGCAGGCCAAGGGGAAGAGGGTTCCGGGGGATCGGGTCAGCGCCCGGCTGGCTCCGGCGCGCGGCTCTCTCCGGCTCCGCTTCCCCCGGCACCAGCCGCGCTCTGGGCGATCAACCGCGGGTCCTGCATTTTTAAAAATTCATCTTCGCAGTGCAAAATCTTCCCTGTCGCCTCATCATCTAAATGGCTCGGGAAAGGCACACACACCTTAAAGGGCTCTTCCTCAGAGCAGGTGTGTGTGCGTGTGTGTGTGCGCGTGTGTGCGTTACTACACCCAAATTCTTACAGTGATTTTTGTGGATTGAATTTATCCCGTTTGGGGCTTTTTTTCCCCCTCCCCACACTAGTTAGTTGAATTTGTCTGTTGAACAAGTGGGTGCTGAGATAAATACACGTGTATATTTTTACTCAGCATATATAATATTTAAAGAAAATATTTGCTATATTGATATAGATAATAAACAAGTAAAAAAAGATAGCCACTGTACTTGACAGAGTTAAATGGGAGACCAGAAGTTTTTCTTGTTTCTTTTACCTCTTCCTTTCATTTCTGTCACAAACGTTATCTACAGTAACTACTTAAAAGATGGTTAGGGGAATGTTCTAATTGGTAGAACAAAGCAGACAGTTCAAAGACGTGTTGAGCCTTTAATTTTAAAGAATCCAGGTAATGGAACAGAGCCGAGCTAAAATGTAAGAAAAGCTATAGATTCCAGGCAACCTTACGAGTGGAAAAGTAATAAAAGAATATTCTTGGTTGTGCATCAGCCTAATCCTAACTTGTCAAGGATAGAAAAGGAGAAATATGTAACCCCTTGCCTGAGAATTCCCAGGAACAACACCCCACCCAAAAAACCTGTGGAAGACCTGTATAGTAATGGGCCATGCTGGCTTTTCAAAATGATGACCACATACAATGAATAATGGTATAAATTAACTTTGGGCAAATACTGGAATCTGCTTTTTAACCAAGCTTTGTCTTGCCTGATAACCGATAATTTATTTCAAAAATATGACTCTCCAACATGATTTGTTTGATGTTAACTTAAAAGCTACCTGCTCTAAAGACTATGTTGAGTTCCTGTTCTCTAGAAATTTGATCCACCAGCTTTTTTTTTTCAAATAAAGGAGCTTTTCTTCAGAAACAGTTGTATTTTCAATCTACCACTGGAAATTCATTGCCATGTTTAGATATATAACCTTTAAAATATGAAAAAAAGTGTGCCATCATTTCACAAACTGAAATTAGTTGAGTAGCTAAATAGTTCCATCTAGTTGCATCACCCATACTTAAGGCCCCATTTAGGAAGGAGTAAAAGATCTGTTTATCCCCCCAAAATTTTACTCTTAAACATAAAATTGGTTTTAAAATCAGATGGATTGAAGAATTAACTCAAAGGTTTATCACCATGTGGCATTACAAACAACCACAAAAAGATGTATCTGCTAATGACCTTTAGAAAATTCATCTTCATTACCTTCTTATGAGGTACTGAAGAAGAGACTTCATGATGTCTTTTGAAACACACACACAGACACACACACATGCACACAAGAGCATTAAGAATGAATATACAAGGTTTTTCCATTGAATAATTAGAATAATGCAGGAAAACAGAGTTAGTCCTGGACTGTGATCTACCAGATTAACTGCGACTCTGATCTTTCATCTAATAGATGTGGGAACTGGGGCCAGTAAAATAGTGAAATGCTTTACAAGATAAATTTGCTAAGATGGTGAACAAAAAAACAGACAAGACTTTATAGCTCACAGTAATTTGTTCAGAAAACACTTGAACACTGGTAACCATATTCTGGGCATTAGTCTGAGTATGGCCAGAAAAACACCCTCCTGCTTTTTAGTAGCATGTAATTTTCTCTCAGTTTGAAATCTCTTTCTAATTTTCTGAAGTCTTGAGTCATATTAGAAAACTCAAGTACAGTATTTGGGATTGGTTTTCTATAAATCAGTATCTAGTCTTCTTAAACTGTATGTTGTGTGGGAATATTTGGAAGTTGGTGTCTTTAGCCTTTGTAGACCACTTTCTCTGTGGAAGAGTCAAAAAACTGAAGATTTGGAAATAAAATTAATTTTCTCCAGAGTACTTGACTCCTGTAAACATGGTATAAGGTCACACTGTCATTTTTTTTTTCAGTTAAATAAGTCAAGCATGGTGATCCATGCCTATAATCCCAGGATTCTGGGAGGCTGAGACAGGAAAATTGAATAGTAAATCATAGTCCACCCTAGGAAACTTAGCTGCTTAGCAAGACCTTGTCCCAAAATTTAAAATGTTTAAGAGCTTCTGAAAATGTATTTTAAGAGAAAGACCACTAGCTCAATTTGCAGTACCTCAAAATAGATAAAGAATTAAAAAAAATAGATGGGTAAATCCCTAGAGGTGGTAGTAGAGGTTGTAATGGACAAAACCTACTGGGTGATAACTTACGCTTAAGTAAGACAGGACGAGAGAGAAACGTCTGTATCTCCATCATCACCGTTAGGCCAGTGGTGTGGTGAAAGGACAGATGTAGATTCGAGTCTACCTCTGTAATATTCTTATTTAGAGGTGAATTGGGGCCCCTGTTATCCTCAGCTTCCCCATCAGTTGAATGTTTCCTATCATCATCATCTCTGCCTACCTCATAGGCCACAATAGTGCATTTGTAGAAATTTATGTTTTTTAAAAACATAAATTTTAAAACACTATAAAATAGCAAGTTCTCTTGTCTTCAGTCCTAACTTTCCTCCCAAGGTCCACCTTCCTTCTCAGTATCCTTCCTTGACTCACATTAGCTTTGCATTGCTTTTCCTAATATCAGCCAATTCCATACAGAAATACCAGCTTGACCTTCCTGAAATCTAGCGTTCCGCATGCTAGTCTTTTTTTTTTTTTTTTTTAATCCTGCATGTTGGGTTCAAACACTGTGCTCTGGAAGTCTGAAGACTTAACATTTCATACTATTTATTAGATTGTTTGTCATTGCACAGTGTCTCCTCCCTTTCTCATCACACACACACACACACACACACACACACACACGCACACACACCACAAACCCCATCCCAACTCAGTCAAGTAAAGCTCACTTCCGGTTTCTGTCTTCACCCTTCCTGTGGTATGCTGCCTGCCTGCAATATAACCCTTGTAATGTGTCAAATTGTCTCATCCTTTCAGACTATTCTCCAGCTTCAGTTTACAGTGAGAGCCTCCATCACTTTTTTTTCTACTCCTTGGTGTTTCTCCCAGAAAAAGTGGTAGCCAACATGTACAAAGGTTAAGTACAGGAACATTCCTAGTAGATTTATATATAATAAACAAAAAGAGGAAACAACCCAAATATCTGTCCATAGGAGAATGGGGAAGAGCTATATACTTGTGCAACGGAATGCTGCACAACATTTATAAGAAATACAACTTCACGGATGAATCTTCTGGTCAGAAGAATGAGTGAAAGAAATGTGACATAGAAGGATATGTCCTCTAATATTCTATATGTATAAGATTCAAGATCAAATAATGTTACACTTTAGTGACAAGAGTTAGAATAGTAGTTTTCTCTGGGAATAGAGGATTCTGACCTGGAAGGGGTAAGACTGTGCTTCTTAAGGTCCTGGAAATGATGTAGATAGTAGTTACAGCAATGCATGGATAGGTAATATGTCTATCAAACTAATCTCTGGTTGAATTTTTGGTGTGTATTTTTACCTCATTAAATTTTAGTTATGTGGCTTATAACACCCTAGTAGAAGAAAACACAGGCAAGGTTTTTTTTTTTTTGAAAGTGGCTTTCATGTCTTCCAACTCCAGTCCCTTTTCACCTTTAGAATTCTTAAACATTTTAATCAGGACACTTGATCTGTATCAATGTGACTGCCCACTCCACTCACCTACTCTCTTATGTTATTCTTCAACACTGATGTCCAGCGTCCTTTTACTTGAAACAAGTCAGTGGGCCTTTGTCTCCCAGAATCACCGAAGTGAATAACTCACCAGTTAGGCAACAACAGATTTAGACCTTCACTGCTTCGCTTGTATATTTCATCTTAGATGAAGAGGCAGGGCCACCATTCTCTGGCTTGTCTTATAGCCCAGGCAAACAGATACCTGCAGCATGGAGAAAGAATGTCCAGCTTGTGTAAGGATCAGAGGAGGAAATACAGGGGAACACCAGGTGTAGGTGAGAAGGAGAAAATGCTACTGCTGATCCCCTGTTCATTCAGCTGGATGCAGTTTTTGAATAATCCAGATGGCTACTGCTTTGACATTCATTTGACCTCTTCATTCTTTCACTTCATTCATATTTTTTCTAGTTCTTTGGGAAATTATCTCTGATGTTTTTCTCCATCAAAGAAATGAAACTGAAACTATTTGCCAAATTTATATTCTCCTCTCCATATTCCCTCATCACAAAACTTTATGTGAAGCTCCCAAGGTTTTTGGTCAGTTCCGAAGCCCAGCTCTTCTGTTGTCCTGGATTTTTCTTCACTGTGAGCCTCTCATGCTCTTGCCAAAATTTAGCATGTCTGCTGTTTAGTGGGACATACTTATTTTGCTCTTTCTGTAGAACATCAAAAGATATAATTCACGTCCTTCGACTCAAAGTTAATATTTTCTTCCTTTACTCTTTCCTGCTCTCCTCTCCCTCCCTTCCATTTTCTCCCTCCCTTCCTCCTTCCCTCTCAATTCACAGACTGGGCACCAGCACCTGCTTTGCAGAAACAAGGCTGGTCCTGTTCTGACTTTTCTAGTTTTCTGTTAAAAACCAAGTCTCTCTTCCTGGCACACACTGAAGTGAAAGGCGACATACAGAAAGAAAACCCCACGAGCAAAACAATTCCCACTTTGGGAGGCAAGACATTTTTTCCTCCTTCATGTTTCCCTAGGCCCCTGAAGTCCTCTCTCTTTTGTCTTTCCAGTCCCAGTGTGGGGGCAGGATGTTTCCTAATTTAGCTGTCCAGCCTCGTATCTAAATCTGTTTCTTTCTCTAGCCATCTTTCCACCCAGTTTCTGCTATACTCTGACTTCTTTTCTCATATCTCTGGTGTGTGTGTGTGTGTGTGTGTGTGTGTGTGTGTGTGTGTGTGTGTGTGGACTATGTCTCACTTGGGCTCACTTTTAATCATGTCATCCAGGAGGTGAAAATGCACAGAACAACCAGACGAAAGCACAAGCTAGATGGAAAATGGCTCAAATAGGTCCTTGTCTCTGAAAGTTCCAGCAGAAGCAGGTAATCAAAATCGGATGGGACAAACGATGATTGTAAATCAGAAAGATTAGAAGAAAAATGTAACTGGCCCCCTCGTGGCTTCTCGCACTTTAGCTTCCTTATCCTCTGTAAACCTGACTTTCCGACCAATCCACAGCCATGAGTCTACCCAAGGTTTCTTCTCCCACCCCAGAAAGTGCCTACTGCAAAGCTGGTTCCCCAGCCTGCCGGCTAACCAGGAAGGTAGCGGTGGGGCTCAGAGCCCGCCCCTGCCATGCCTCCCAGCCAATAGGCACCCGGGGAGAGTGTGACGCTGTGTCCTATTGGCTGCTGACCTACGTGCATAAGAAAGAAAGAGCGAGGCAGGCAGGGCAGCATTGTTATCTTAAGACACTCAGCTGGTGTCTGAGTCCGCAGGTGACACCGCTTCGGTGGGAGCGCCGAGGGGGGCGGGCGCGCGCCGGCTGCAGCCTGGGATGGGATCCGCCGGCCCCGCCAGCTGCTCGCGGCTCCTCCCGCAGCGCCTCCGCTGAGCGCGGAAGATCCGAGGTCTCGTCGGGGAAATGCACCTGCGCGCGCTCCGCGGACGCCGGCAGGTCTGCAGGCAGCATCCGAGGAAGCCGGAGGAGCGGTCTCTGCCCCGGTGCGGGGCTCCGGCTTCGGATCCCAGAGAGGGCGAGTGAGTCTCGTTGGAGTTGAAAGAAGGCAAGACGCGGCGGTTCTCCCCGGCGGAGGGACGGAGAGGGGCTTCCCGCGCTGGGCTACGGGGCTGCTACAGCCACTTTCCTGAGGCCACTTTCCTCGCCTCACTTCCGAGATGCTCCGGCTGCCGGGGCTGCGCGCCGCTCCGCGGGGAGGCGGCGGGCGAGCGGTCTGACGCGGCGGCGGCGGAGCGGAGACCTGGAGAATTTGAAAAGACACATCCGCTCGCTCTCCGCGCTGGGGGAGGCATTCCCAGGCCCCCAAATGAGGAAGAGCCACGAGAAATCATGAAGTGAAAACTTTGGAAAGGTGCCACCCGAGATGGTGCCCACAGATCGGGGATGTTTCGGGAGGCTCCTGCTGGTCGCTGGAGGTTGGAGGAGCAGCTGATACCCCGGAGGGCTCTTGCGAGGATTCAAGGTAACAGTGCGGGGCTTTTCTGCTTCTCCCTTCGCGTTGTCCTCGTCTGTGAGTCCCTCTGGAAGGGAATCACTTTGCCTTCCTTCCTCCGACCCTCTCGCCCTGGCGCCTGGCAGCAGCAGACACAGGGAAGGTTCCACCTAGTTCTGTGTGAGCGGCGGGCTTGGCGTTTCCCTGGAGATCACTCCGGTTCGGTCCCCGGTGCCTCAGGGCTGTCGCACGGCCGGGGCACTCTGCCTGACCTGTACTGCCTTAGCTTGGTTTAAGTCCTCAAAGTTAGTGCAACTCCCGTTAGCTTCAGAAAACCCAATCGGGCGGCATAATTGCACAAGATGACGAGGACTTTTGCCTGCTGAGCAGATGCCGGACCGAACCGAACGAGGTTCATTGCGCCTGGGAAAGACCCTAAAAAGCTGAGGTGGTGGCGCACGGTACATCTGTGTTCACACGTTCCGAGAGCCCCGTAGCATATCTTTGGAGTCCGGTTTCCTTTCCCCATGCACATGCAGCCTGGAGGAAAACAAATTGCACAGCGTGAACCCTGTAGAGTGCAAGCGGTCTCCCCAGGGTGGAGGCAGCAGCCCCGTGGATGGAGCTGAGCTTGTCAGAGCATGAGAGGCACAGGGGAAGAATACTGCCGCGCTGGAGGGGAGGGTATTTTGGTATCATCTAGCGGATCAGTCTCCGTGCTTCTGTGATCATCCGGGAGCAGTCAAATGGTGCCTGTGGCGTGTGTGTGTGTGTGTGTGTGTGTGTGTCTGTGTGTGTGTGTGTGTGTGTGCGCTTGTGATTACAGCTGTATGCAGGAAGCTGGGAACCCACAGGAGGAGCCAGCATGGGCAGCACCCAGCCCAGGCCCTGGATGCCTGGAGCGTTCCTCCCTAGGACGAGCATGAACTTGTGAGCTGTAATGCTAACCCAGAGGAGTTCTCTCCTCACCGAGTAGTCCTTTAGGACGGTACATATTTATGCAGCGTATATAGACCTAAGCCAATATTAACTAATAATCAAGCTAATGCACTGCAACGTGCTCAAACAGACCCCTCTGTAAAGAGCCGTGTGTGTGTGCTCTTCCTAGCCCTGGGAGCTGGGTGCCCTGAGCAGAAACAAATGTTTTGTTAAAAGGCTAATCATTAGGAAAGGCTGTGCTTGTAGCCAGGCAATCCACCCCATCCAGTGGGAATAGTGATAGGTCAGGACAGACCACTGCAAAGGATAAAAGGTATACTGTCAGCCAAGTATTTCTGCTAGACATGTGCTAGTTGGAGTGACTCTTTTCCTCTCTCTGATCATGCTCTCTGGGAGACATGCTGTTAACCAAGCAGTTAAAGTATTTTACCAAATCCCCTGGGGGGCAGTCTGATGACATCAGGCAACAGCACAGAGGGGCAGGAGTTTCTGTTCTCCCTCCTGACTTCCCACAGACGTGTGTATGTGTTATTGGTTTGAGGCCTGACCCTCTGGAGTCCCTCATCACCCTGAATAAGTTGCTTTGCAGCCTCGGGAGGATGACGAGAGATGCTGCCACCGGGGTCCTGTCTGATCAATACCCGAGTTCCTGCCTACTCCGGAGAAAGATGCGCGCTTTGCTTCTCTGAGGAGGCAGAGAGCACGGATTTGGGAAATGTGGGAAAGTAAAGGAAGCAAATGTCAGGCCGCAGTCTTCTGTGCTGGAGAACAGCTGGCTCCAGGGCTCTGACAGCTGGGCTGCTGTCATGGAGAAGACAGCAGCATTTCTGACTCTTGCTCCCTCTCCTTACCAAACATGGAGCTGGCTTTTCCTTCCAGAATGAAGTGGGGTGTGTGGTGCAGTGCAAAAGCAAGAAAGGAGGCAGGCGGGGAAGGGAGGGCTGGCAAGGGCAGAAGCTTCCTGCCCTGTCAGCAGTGAGCAGGCCTTGGGGCTGGGGAGCATTTTCTAGGCTGGGTCTTGGAGATTATCTGGACACTCCTTTCTGCTCTCCTGACTGGCTGTTTACCAAGCAAGGCCAGAGGGCGCAGAGCATCCTTCATCCTGCGTCATCAGCTCCACCTGATCCTCTTCCCCAGGCACAGACCAGCCCCCCCTTACCCCGGGGAGCACCACATAACAGAGTTTCCCTCTGAGAGGATGTGGCCAAGTCCCTCTCCAGCTCACAAACAAGAGGTGATCTGGAGGGACTGGAGACATCTCCAGTGGGCGCTTCCTGCTGACTGAAATGCTCACTGTGGAGGTCTCCTGCTTCGTGCTTCCCAAATCACTGTTCATTATATTTTTTGGTGGTTTGACTCTTTTCCTTAAATAATAAGGCCACACACACACACACACACAAGATACCCTGTCCCAAAGAGCTGGGAACATGTCACAGAACTCTAATCCTCCCGTGGCTTATTGTCTCATGTACCTTTGATTACTCTAAGAAGTAGAGCTAGACTGATCCTAGTCTCCTTCTTTGAAAAGGGAAGCAGAGAACCTCAGGAAGGAGAACTGCCTTACACTGGATCACACAGCCATTAAGCAAAGCCAAGGATTAGAATCTAGTTCATATGACTCTGAAACCAACCCCAGTATCTACTGGCTTATTTTCAGGAATGGCTTCATCTTATCAGTTGTGATCTGATGTAGTTTTTCTGTGCTTTACACAGCTGGGAGGTTTCAGTGACCCAGGACTTCCCTGCTGCCACTAACCTAAAGGCAGTGAGGGATAAGGGCCCTCTAAGCATTTGCCTTCAACGATCTTGACAGGTTAGTTAGAAAAATCAGCTTACATATGGGAATGGGGGCATGATAATACATGTTCTACGGAGTAGTCCAATAAATGAGAAGTCAAAAGGCTGACCTAATAAATCTGCAATTGATTTCAACAGATGAGAGCTATTAGTATTCAAAAGAGGGAGAATTGAGTTGAGCTGTGAGCAAAGGGGTGGTACTTGTTTGGAAAGGGAGAGAGGGCTTCTAGCTGATGGATACACTTACTGCAACAGAGGTGGGAACACTGGACTCTTCAAAGCTTGAGTGATTCCTTGAGATCGCTGAGCCAATCCTACCCTGGCCACTTGATCATACTAGTTTACCATTCTGAGTATGTACTGGCTTAGAGGAAGTTGCCCCAGGATGCAGAGAGAGGGCTCCGAAATGTCAGGAATCTCCTTAGCCATTGGAAATGATCTGGTCTTATATCACACTTATGTCTGATCTACATACAGTGGGAAAAATGCTATTCAAGGTCAGAGAGCTTATCAGCATCCTTTCTAAAAATGTGAATGAGGATATTGGAAGAAAGCAGGCAAGTTTGAAGTGAACATGAGACAATCTCATACTTTAAAATCGGAATCTCTGAAGAGAGCTTTGATTTTCCACCGTTTCCTATTTCTCCACCCAAATGTTCCTCTTGGGGTTTACTCAGAGCCGGCAAAATGCCAAAGCCTTTAGGCATTTTGCATTGAGCAGAAGATTTTCAATCTTAAGATTCTTGAGCATGCCTATGTATATAACCTCTTGTCTCCCTCTCCTTCCCTTTTAATAAAACATATGCTGTAGCAGTCACAAAGGAAGAGACCACAAAAAAGCAGGAGGGGATGGGGTGTGGTATCGCCCACAGCTGTACCACAGGGCACTGTGATTGCTCAGCTAGCAGGAGAGTGGGGTGCAGTCTGCCAGCCTGGGAAACAGCAAGGAGAGGCCAAGGGCTGCGGCTGCCCAGGAGAAGGCTGTGACTGGTCAGCCACACACTAGCATCAGCTGTGGGCTTCTCTCCAGAGAAAACCTAGGCCCTGGATGAGGCCTGGAAACACAACCACCCAATTCTTCGGTCTTCCTTCAGTTGGAGACTTCTGTTCAGGCTGTGTATTCAAGCTTTTTTCAGCAATGGCTTGAGGGGCCCTATTCCTATGACAGAGGAAGTTCATCCTGGGCATGAAAGCAGGATGACTGAAGTTATACTATAACCTGAAGTGAAGAGCAAAATCACTAGGATCCCTGTCGGTTTGTGTGTTTTGTCCCAGGAGTTCATTCTGGGAACAGGTCTCCAGGGATATTTCTCTGGAAAATCCTGCCCCAGACCTTACTGTCACTCCTGCTTCCTGTGTTACATGACCGTGCACCTGGACTGTGGGTGTGATGCCCTTCTCTTTGCTTTTCAGGAGCATCCATAGCATCTAGGGGGGCTGAGGCAGATGCGAGATCCAAACACAGGAGTATGTGGTCAGTGGTTGTGGATTAAGATGTGTCCTATTTGGGAGAGAAATGAGAGGCAGGCCGCAGGCTGCAGTGGGTTGGCTTTGTCTGATAATTAGGGCCAGACTGACCTCTCTTTAAACTGTCTCTGTTAGGCAGAGGAAAGTAAAATTGAGTAGCATTATTATAACATGAGATCTTCAAAAACCAGTCTCATCATTCCTTTTACAAAGCATGGTACATAGTGGAAATCCATCTTAAATACTAGGCTGCACTAACAATACGATACCTCATAGGACCAGACACTGACCAGTACCATCCAATATGGTGGCTACTAACAGCATCTGGCTTTTGAGCACTAGGAAGGTGTGCTGTACAAGTAAAAACACATGCTAGGTTTTGAAGTTTAGCTTTAAAAAAAAAAAAAGGACAGCAAACAAACTCATCAGTAATTATGTTGACTATGTTAAATGATAATCTGAATATATTGGGTTAAATAAAGTATATTAAGATTAGTTCTACACATTTCTTTTTACTTTTCAATGTGTCTACTAGAAAAATTGTTTCTTTTGAGCTAATTCTTTCTTCTGGTCTAGGCCTTGTAGAGTAGTGACAGGTTAATGGAGAGAAAGAGAAGAGGCATGAGACAAGAGGAGCCAGAGACATAAAAAGAGAAAGAACACAGAGGGAGAAGTCAAGGGGCAGCCCAGAGCGAGTGTCTGGGTGAGGACTTCTGACATTTAAAGTTCAGGGGGTCTCAGAACATGTGCATTGGCCTATATTTATTTGAGGAGGGGTCTCATCATCTGTGATTTGGCCCCACACTTTTGCAAAGCACTGCAGCTTTCAGTTCCCTTGCAATGAATGAACAAGTGGGAGTCTGGGCGATTCATCCCAGTATTTTTGAGTTTCTGCCTGACGATAGAAATAACCAAGTAAACGATCTTTAGGCTTTTATCCTGAAGTGTGAGGCCACAGCAGTCAAGGTCAGCTGACTGCATGTGATTTCTAAAAGATGATCTTTCTCATCTCTGCCACGTTATGATCATTTCTTGTGAGAGTTTTCCTTTTTCAAACCAGGCACGCCAATCCTGTGGTGGAAAGAAAAGCCGCTGCTATGAGTTAGGGATTATTTTGTCAAACTATCAGACAGGAGATTAGGAAAAGACATATGATTTAATTTTATTTAATAATTACACATTTGACTGTTCAAACTCATTTATTATTGTCACCGTTGTTAGGCAGGGCAGTAAGAGCGGGTCACAAGACTGATCAGATTTGCTCAGCACTGTGAAGTTGACATTCTGTAGTTCTCCACTCAAGGTTTTCTGTGAACCACCCACAAATTACTTGTACTACTGTAATTTTTAATCCTTCTTAGGTTATGTACTTCACTCAATCTTGCTTTATTACATTATCTACTTAAGGTTCTTAAATGTTAACCATGTAAAAGAGGCATCATTCCCTCTCTGTGACTCAGTATCAGCACCTAAGAAATAAAGATAATAATCTCCCATCATTCAAAGGCTTATTCTCATTGTTAAAAAAAAAAAAAGACAAAACACATAAGGGACCAAACATAGCCCCCAAAACACTGTGGATACCCAACAAATCTTAACCCTTTCATTAGAAAAGGTCCTCAGTGTGATACTTCTGATGTCCCAGTGTCCAAAGCTAGACTTAGAGGTTTTGAACCAATTTTATACCCCAAGCCAACCTTTGGGATCCATGGTACACCCAAACTCCAGAGGCATCTTAAGAAATGTGGACAGCACTGAGTTCCACATTCTCTCATACTGCCTGCGGCATCCAATGTCCAGCGATGCCTAAGGTGAGTCCCGAAGGGTTTCTCAGCATCCACGCTCCCCTCACCCCATCTGCCGTTCTCTGGTGTCAGGTATGCTACTTCTTATCTCGAAGACTAGTTCAATCTCCTTCCTACACCCAGGGTGACCTTTCACACTAGTAAATCTGATGCTTCCTCTCACTGCAAATCTCCAGTGATTCCCCACTACTGTGAGATTTCTTGGCCTAGTCAACAGGAGCTCGTTCCCAAGCTGGTCCACCAGGCCCTCTGTGCCTCTCTCACACAATACATTGTCCCTACAGCCACCTGGAGGGACAGTGTGCCCCAGGCCTTGGAGGGCTGGGTTGCTTCCGGCAGAACCCGCTTCATCTCTGTCTCTGTTTCCTAAAGGGTTGCTGAGCTTCCAGCCTCTGTAAATAGTATCTCTTCTGTGACGGCTTTTCTGAGACTCTGGGACAGAATTAATTGCTTCCTCCTCCACACTCCCACACACGGAGCTCAAACTTCTCTGTGCATCGATACAGCCATTTGCTGATGGGGCTGTCTCTTGTGCCAGGCAGCCGGCTTGAGTTGGGGGTTTCAGATGTATGTGTCGACTGCATTGAATGTATGACTACGAGCACATCACAGGGGACTCATCAGGGAACAACACAGATCACACTTTGCCATCAGCCTGTTTCCACACTAGAGGAAGGTGTGCTGCTCATCATGGCAGTAATAGTTGTTGCAGACATTGCCAATATGAGGTAACAGTTTAATAGTACTTATGTCTCAGGTACCGTGTTGATGACTTTATAACACATTTATTTATCTTCATGATTTGTAAATTAAATAGGCTTGTGATTCCCATTTGATAGGTGGTAACTTGGAGGTCCAGAAACGTTAAGCATAGGTCCAAAGTCACACAGCTAGTAAGTGGGACCGGTGACATTCTAAGCAAGTTTACATCCTGAGTCCTGACTTTGTCTTACTGTGCTACTCACAAAAAAAAAAAAAAAAAAAAAAAAACAGGTAGGCAAATCAATAAGTGCAATTTCAGATAGTTATAAAGGAGAAGGTAAAATAGGGTTTTATATGAGAGAGTGATGGAGACAGTGGTCGAAGAAAGTCCTTTATGGGAAGTAATATGTAAGTTGAGACATGATTTGCTGATGGAGAAATGTGGATGGGGTGAATCTGAATGGAGAATAGGGCCGAAGCTGGGGGCCAAAAGAGGAAAATTGCTTACTCTGTGTAGCTGGGTCTCGAGCTTTGATGTCCACCCCTCTGTCTGGAGGCACCAGACTCAGCCCTCCATGGTCTTGGGGAGTGGCAAGTGGTCCAGATGTTTCCAAACCTCTCTCCCACAGTCTACCTGGACCTCCTGTTCTTTTGGGTTGAGATATATCTCACAAGGTGTCCAGTGTGTTACTTTTGACAAGGATAGAGGGCACATGCACACTCACCACTGCTTTGCCAAACCACTTTGTTTTACTTCCCTCCTGTGGACGACATGTTACTCAGAACCTGACAGGCCCAGGCACAGCAAAAGGCTGGAGACAACCCAGAGGCATGAGCAAAAGGGGGAAAGAAAATTTGTTTTGTTTTGTTTTTTGTTTTTTTTTTGAGACAGGGTCTCACTTTGTAGTCCAGGCTGGCCCTGAGCTCACCATGGTGCCCAGGCAAGCCTCGAACTCAGCAATCCTCCTGTCTCTGCCTCCCGAGTGCTGGGATTACAGGCTTAAGCCACCACGCCCGGCATTGTGGTATGTGGTGTTGATTGTTGGTGGGCGTGAGTCTCCACACCCAGCATTATATGTGGTTACTGGGGATCGAACTCAGGACCTTGCGCTTGCGAGGCAGGCGCTGGAACCACTGAGCTAACCCTCCGGCCCAGAAAATTATTTTTTTAACAAGATGAGAAGTGAATCGGACTGGAGGGAGAAATGGGACTTTGATTGCAAAGGGGCATGAGGAGGGGGTTGCTTGTGAGATACTCACAGTGCACTGGGTGGCCGTTTGCTCTATGACTGTATAAAATATGCTTATATACTCATCTATATTCACACGCATTCACACACTTTGTATATAGCTATGTACACTATGAAAGGTCCGAATATTTCTCATAATAAGAAGTGATTCAGAGAGCAGATGAAACTTAGATGGAGTAACTGCATACATATTTAATATATATTCCAAACCTATTTTATGATTAAAAAAATTACCCCAGGTTCATTTTTTCCCTTGTACTATCTCATTTAATTTTCACTCCAACCTTAGGAAGTAGCATTCCTGTTTTGCAGAATGAAGTGGAGGAAGGCAAATTCCATAGCCAACGATGTGAGGCTCAGGGCTCTTGCTGCTGGACCACGCTCTCTGCCTTGCAACCTTGGGAGATCTGAGAGTCACCCAGGAGGGGCAAAAAGATCCTTGACTTTTGGGTCAGACAAACTTGAGCTTCAGCTTTTCCTTGATCGCTCGCCCTCTGTGTGACCCTAGCAAGGTCGCCTGACCTCTATGAGCTAAGTATCAAGTATTCCCACTTGTCTGGTGAAAAGTATCAGCAAAACACAGTGGGAATTCAGAAAATGGTAGCTGCGTGTGTGCCCCCAAGTAGAAGCACTATTCAGACTGATTTCCTAGGACAGCAAGGAAGGGATCCGTCTCTGGCCAGTGAGGGTTGGATAAAAGCTTTGGTTCATGCTGTTTGGAATCCTGTGTATCAGACACTCTCTGGGAATAGATACCCTTAGCCAGGTGCCATGGTAACTGCTTTCTGAACACTGTCTCATTTAATTATATAACAACCTCACTAAGATGAACTGTTATCTTCTGTTTACAGGGAAGAAAAGTAAAGTTCAGAGAGATTAAATAACTCATTCTCACATGTTGAATGTGGCAGAGCTCAGATTTGAACTCAGGTCTGTCAGGTACAGAAGCCCTGCTCTTCAACATGGGGCTTTGCAGTGCGATCATTTCCAGGGTAAATGGGACCTTTGTGGCTAAGGGGGGGGGCTGATCTGCTTCTGTAGAGAGGGGGATAGACTTATTAAACTCAGGGAGTGGTGGAGCACACCACGAGGGCTGGTGCATGCTCAGAAGTGCTGCAGTTTCCTGTGCAATTCCCTATGCATCCCTGGTCCTGAGTACATGTGGGCTGAATATTTCCGGAGCCACCATTTTTGAATACAGGTGCACTCCATTTTCAGAAGAGTAGCCTTTCAAACCAAATGCAATTAGAGATGAGTATCCTTAGGAGTGTAGGGAATGGCCTCCGTGAATCACACAAGAATATATTTGTGGTGGTTTTTGACCTTTCAGGAAAGGCAATGTAAGACTTTGATCAATAAACGCCCTGCTAGAACCCTGGTGTATAAAGCAGATCTGCATGGACGTCTGAGGCTGGAGCACCCGGCGGGTCTGGAGCTCTGCCATCTGTCATTTTCCTGCCCTCTCTGAAAAGTGCTACCTGAACAAACCCCCTAGAATACAGGCTGCTCCAAGCACATTGAAAACCACTGCACTACAGAAATATTTTAACAACCAAGCGTTGTGATTCATTTAAAGACGTGACATATTGAAATTGATCGTAAGATGTAGGACCTTCACCAACCCAGACACATCTGTGACGTTCAGCGAGACAAGGACAGATTACTGTTGTTCTGCCTGTTCTCAGTGATTGAAAATGCATGAAGTTCGGTGTCTATGAATAAACGCCTGCTGTGTGCCAGGAACTGTACCAGACAAGAAATGTGCTCGCTGTGGATTTCCCTCAGTTACACTCTCCCTGAACTACACGTCACTAGTACCCTACGAAAGATGAGGGCAAAAGTTATAGAAAGACTGTCAGCCACCCCGCGATCTCACGGCCAGTGTAGGGAAGTTGGGACTCGAACTTATGCCACAGAGTGAATCGGGGAGCCTGAGTTCAGCTACCAAACTTTGCACCTTCACCAGTGGAGGGAGGTAAGAGGACCTCTCCAAGTTTTCACTTTTCCCTTGTGTGTGAGATTTCCCTCAACCTTTCCACGGGGCATTTAGGTGCTCCAGAACCCAGCTGTGCGGAAGCCATCTCTTCCCCATCCTCACCCTCAACCTCAAGGAGGCCAAGCTCTCAGGGTCCAGCTCCAGCAGCAGCAGGGGCTGGTGACCTGGGGGCCCGGCTCTGTCCCCTCCCCCTAGGGCTCCTTCAAGCAGCACTCAGAAAGGCCTGAGGGGCGGTTCACTATTCCCTCCCCCTCACTCTCCGGCCAGCCACTTAGAAGACTACAAATACGTCGTCGCCAGGCAGGAGCAGGGCCAGGTGGGTGAGCAGTGCTTCGGTGGGTAAGGGGCTCCCAGAAGCGCCCACCCTGCCCCCGCGGTCTGGGTCAGCAGTCTTGGCTCTTTGGGGTTCGGGGGCCTGGGAGAACACAGAGCGAGGTCAGCGGCCTCCTCCCCAAGGCTCAGGGCAGGGGAGGCCCCTAGAGGCGAGAGGCTGCGTCACAGGCCCCGGCCGAGGGTGGCGAGCTCAGGGCTGGAGTTTGGGGCAAGCTCTGCTCAGCCCCTCGCGCGAGTAACTTCCCGCGAGCTCGGACGGAAGGCCGCGCACCGTGGTGCCCGCGCTTGTGCTCGCGCACAGCGAGAAAGCTCCGTCTGATGAAGCCACCTCCCTAGCGAGACCCAGGCTGTCCCCGCGCCCTGGCCTGCGCTCCCCAGGCGCCCGCCCCCGCTCAGCCCGGCGGAACCCAGAGCCCGCCCTCCCCGGCGACTCCCACCCCCGCCAGCGAGATGATAGCGTTCCCTCGGGCCCTTCGCGCCTCTCTGTAACCCGATCAACTAATTTGGGCCGATGTATTAATGACTAATAATGATTTAATGTGCTGCCTTCTCAATTAACACTCCAGCATTTCAAAAGAGAAATTCACAGATTTTTAACCCAAGCGAGAGACTGGTATTTTTCCCTTTTGAGAGGAACCCCAGGCCCCTGCAGATGAACCGACAGCTGCCTGTTCCTTGCCAGAACTGCTCCTCCTTGCGTCTGAACACACAGCACAGAATCTCCTGGAAGGCCTACTCCAACCCGCGGTCCTGAGAGATCGCACCCCTATGGCGTCAGCTAGGAGGGAAACCCGGCGCCTACCGGCCTGTGCTTCCGGAAGTCTGACGTCAGGCTTTCACTCACCCGTGGCCTGTCGCTGGCGCTGGCGGGAGGCTCAGAGAGCTCCCCCGGGTCCCTTCATTGCAGGCTCTGCTGTGTACTGGTTATGGGGTTTTGGCCAGTTCTCTGCCGTGGAAGCCTTGGCGGTCACATCTGTAAACTGAATATAGTAAAACTCACATTAGAGGATTGTGTTAAGCATGAAATAAAATAATGCTGAGTTAGTATTTACCATAACATCTGGTGCACGGAGAACGCTCAATAATCTTATTTTTAAGTCGTTTTTGCTGTATCTCAAACTTTCAGGGCAGGCCAGCATACAAATACCATATTTATTATTTAAAAGCAGCTGAAATGATACAGGATGGTAGGTAGAATTGGTCTGGTTAATAAACTGAATTCCTTCCAAGGTAAGAACACTGTATGAGAGGTTTCCCCTTTTGCAGGGTTTCTTTAAATGTATGTCACAAATGCAGTGAGTGAAGAGGATTTGGCAGGGACTTAGAAAGACTTAATGCATTTTGGAAGGAAAAAAGTCATAACAAAAACTGGTTTGTTTTTGTGCTATATGGTTCACATGATATGACAAAAATCCATTTTTATGCTTAGGAAAATTGGCTAATTTTAAAACAGTTGACACATGCCATATGCATATAGAGTAATGATAGATTCTTCTCAGGCAAACAACAGAAGAGCGCAGGCCTGGAAATATCTCTGTTAGGGCCTTAGTCAGTTGTGTTCTGGTTTGAAGGCAGACCTGCCTCACGCAGGAGAGGGGGCAACACAGAAAATCCACTCTTGGTGGCCTCACGTGCTGGTATTAGATATTTGGTCATAAAAATACCCTCTGTCCAGAATGGCACACAGACACTGTTTTCATGAACTAAGTGAGAAGAGATTTGGGAACCACCTACCAATGTGGCAAGCTTTATGTGTAAGAAATCAAATAGTTCATAAAGGTAATATCTGAATAAAGGATGAAAATAGTGCATAAAATACAGAATTGGTGAGTCACTCTGCTTTGGGTGACTTCTTAAGTTTGGTCATTTCTCCTACTGGAAACATGAATACAACTTGGAATTCAGGTACGACTTATAATATACTCTGGGGCCCTCTGGCTTACAGTGCTTATAACTCACACTGAAAATCAGTTACTGTGATTCATGGCAAAGAAGTTGCATATGAAAATAAGATGCTGTAAGAGTGCACATGAAATAAGAAGTGGTTATGTGTTGAAGGCAGATGCTTGGGCTCCCTATCTTGACATCCTTCCTGCAGGTCTTTTCATTTCTGCTTCCAGGTGTGACTCCTGGAACAGCAGCCCCTCACGGGTTGAGGGTGTCCAATCTACTTGACTGCAAGCATTTGGTATTTTATTTTTATTTCATTTCTTTCAAGGCATGATTTAATTAGTGACTTCAGAAGAAAAAAGGTGAACAGCTTAGAGGAGGTTTATGGTTAGGTCTGTGGGACTCAGCAGTTTGACATTCTAATCCTGTTATTTCTCAACTTAAAGTGGACCGAGTCAGCAGGGTTGGATTTCTCCCTTCACATAATTCATCAAATTATTAGGTTTTCCCTCTCCTTCCTCCTCACTCACATTCTGTGCTTCGTTTGACTTTTTTGGTCTGGTTCTGTACTGCATGCATTTTCTGCCCCTCAGGATATCAGAAAACCAACAAAACCAGTATGTTCGTGACTCATTCAGGACCGAGTGGTATAAAAGAGAAATTTTGCTCTCCTCTCTCATTCCTGAAATAAGCCTCCCGTCTCCTGTGGGAGCTTGACTATTAAGGTGAATATGGCTAAGGCTGAACAAGAAATCAAATTGTGTGCCTGATTCTCTTCTTAATTATAGATATAAACACCTTGAAGGCAGGATTACAATCTTATTTATCATTGTGTCCTTGGTTCCCCAACACAGTATAAAGTACAGGAAAGACGTCTATGCTTATGTAATTAAAAACAAAACAGAAGATCTCCCAAATCTCACCATCTACTTCACTATACAGACTTTCACTGAAGTATGGACTATTGGGCATCTTTCCTACTGCTGATGTTTAGTATTTGGGATTTCAAATGTATAGAACTGCAAAATTAAGGAAGAGTTTTCTTTAAGGCAGTGGTTCTTAAAATTTAATGTGCACCTGGGGAACTTATTAAAATGCAGAATCTTCAGCCCCTCTGCCAAAAAAAATCTGATTCTGTAGGTCTTGCGTGAGATTCAGAAAATTGCATTTTAACAAGCACATGATTTAAAGACCGCACTTTGAATAATACCATTTTTAAGGCAATTCTGAGAGAAATGTTACCCAAACTCAGTTTAGTATAAAATGAGTACTTCCTGAAGTGGTTGGTGGGTGTCATGTGGGGAAAAAAGAATTTTGTGATTAGAAAAATTGGGGAACATGGTACTATACACACACAGACACACACACACACACACACACACACAGGTTTATGATGCACTTAGCATATTTGAGTATCTGAAAAGTTCCACAGTAAAGAGACACGTTTTAAATATGTTTAACTAAATATTTTCTCTATATATTGACCTTAAAATTTTGTTTTATTACAACATATTAAACGGTGATGATTTCCATATGGAAAGCACCGCCCTGGGTAGTGAGCAGCACCTGCTGGACAAGAGTGGTAATGCAACCCAGCTCTATTACTGCTATTAATTTCTAAAGTAGAGAAGGAGCCACAAGGCACAGGGAGATACAGTATCTTACAATCTGGAAAGCCATGTCTGTCATTTATCAAGCACTTAATATTTACAGGCACCATTCTATGTTTTTAATTATGTGTTAACTCACTTAATTCTCAGAACAGTCCTACGAGTCAGGCACTTTTATAATCCCACTGCACTGAGAAGGAAGCAGAAATACAGAAAGGCTAATAATATGCTAATATTACAATGGAGTCAGGAAGTAGTGCAGTAGCATTTGAATCCAGGGAAACAGTATAAAAAGCCTCTCCAGTTAACTGCTTTATCAGGCATTGTCTCTTTCCAGTACTCAGGTTCTAGGAAACCTCACCAGCAAGGACTGGCAGACATAACCTGTTTGGGAGCCAGGCTGCTTCAGTGCCTCAGGATACTCTTCTGTACATGCTGGCCTGTGATAATTGCCCTTTATTCATCAGATAATTTATCATAATGACCACCTGAAACTCTGATAGAATTTGCTGTACTTAAACACAAAATATGCTTAGCAAAACAGCCTGACAAAGATGATTCATGGATAACAATTAGATGCAGAACCTGATGTCTACAAAATCCCAGCCTAGGTAGAAGATCCAGTCCTCCTGCTGAGCCCTTGATAGAGAATAAGGTAGGTTGGCCCTTGACACTCTACTCCCAGTCCTCTCATTACTCCTGAGAAAGGAGGTGTCAACAAAGGGGATAGGAGGCGAGCTGAGCTGAGGATGTTATTCCATTTGTGGTTATTGGCAAGTTATATTACCTGTTTGGCCCTCAGTTTCCTAATTTGGATACAAAACTGGGGGAGGAGAGACGGGGGAGGAGTGATGTGTTCATGGTGTCCCAGTGTTTGGCACAGGGGCACTTTTTGGCCTCTTGTACCATTAGAGCCTGCAGATGGCATCATTTCTTGTCAATATCTTCAAATGTATTCATATAGAGGTAATACAGGTCAAAGCTTATGACCCTGGAGAATAAAAGGAATTTAGGATGGTGCATCTTGGCTCCAAAGTCCTGGATTGCTTCCAAAGAACATGTTGGATGTGGGTCACTGAGGATTACAGTTCAACTAAGATTCCTGGATACTTTATTTCCTCTTTTGTAAAAGTATAAATAATACTAGTTACCATCATACGAAACCAGCAACCTCCATCTTCTTTATTAACTAATAAAGGAAAACTGCCATGTGACAATGACAGAAAATTTCCCAACCCTGATTTCTATAAAGCCAATGTGTTTCAGCTGGGCGTGGTGGCTCGCGCCTGTCATCTCAGCACTCGGGAGGCAGAGACAGGAGGATTGCTGAGTTCAAGGCTTGCCTGAGCTACATAGTGAGACCCTGTCTCAAAAAAAAAATGTGTTTCAGACATTGGAGACACCGTACACTTACAAACTTAATAGCGTGTCCCTTTCATAGGAGAGAATGAGGACTTAGGGAAAGTTATTATTGACTGGAGGTCACGCCAATAGGAGAGGCAGAGTCTAAATCCAAGTCTGATGTTACCAATTCAAACTCAACTTTTTCTCTCAACCATTTTGAAAGGGGAAAAGGCAGGGATGAAGAAACAGGAGGACAGATAAAATCTGGCTCTTTTGTTATGATGGGTGCATAGGAAGAAGTTTTCAAAATCATACTGAGATCTTTGGGAAATCAGCCTGAATAGCATTCTGCTGATATCAACCAAACTCTGTAGTTCCCATAGGTCAACTCTCCCCACTCTAGAATGTGGCTGTCTGACTTAGCATCAGCCATGCACCCCAGACACCCAGCTGCCAAGATCTCGTACTGCCCTTGACTACTCTGTCTTCTTTTCTGAACCCATTTCTCTGGACACCAACTCTTGGCAGCGATAAAGCTGAGCTTCCTCACAAATGAGGCACATATACGTACCAAGACAAGTTATCGTGCTATTTTCCTTTGAACCAAACTTCACACAGCCTGAGCTTTGGATCAAGTGCAAAATAGTGGCAAAAGTTTCCATCACCTTGTGTTTCATATGAAATGTAGGTAGGGATGGGCTTGCAAAAAGCAGGAGAGAGGGAGTTTGAAGAACTCACGTAGGGGCCCCAACCCCACCTGCGTGTAGGTTCCACTCTTGCTGCTCTTATAACATAAATGTTCTGTTCCTCAAATGACCCTGTACCAAGTGGTAAAGACCATAAACTCTGGGCTCCACTTTGACCATGGATTTACCAATTTTGATTGAAGCTCAATGACAGGTATGGAAAGATTCACAGTATGATTCTCTGTACTTTTGTATATGCTTGGAAATGTTCTATAATTTATAATATTAAAAGTTTAAAAATAATCCATGGATTCAAGAGTGAGTGTCAGACTGAAATTCCAGCACAGGCACTTTTTCAGCATGTTGCATAGGTCCAGTGATTTAAATATGCTAAGACTATTTTCTCATCAGTAAAGTAGAGATAGCATCTATCTCAAATGATTGTTGAGAAAACTGAATAAGACAGTAAAACGAGCTGAGTACAATGACTAGCCCATAACAGATCGATAAATAATAACTACCATCCTTGCGGTTATTGTTGTTATCTTTGTAGTTTGTAGCATTCTGTGAGTTCCTTACAGCAGGTATTGCAACTTATCCAGTTTCCCATTCATCCTATCTAGTTCAATTTCAAACTCATCTAATGAGAATAACAAGTATTTATTGAGCTCCTTTAAGATTCTAGGAGGTAGAGAAATAGCAATGAACAAAGCAGACACAAAAATAAAACCCTTGCCCTTGTGCAGATTATGGTTTGTTGGTGTTAGCAAGACCGACAATGAACAATAACAAAAAAATAAATGAGCTATAGATTTGTTAGAAGGTAATGAGCTGTATGGAGAAAATATAGCAAAGATTAGAGCAGTAGAGGAAGGTCACAAGACTAAATGGGATGGTTAGGAAAGTCCTCAGTGAGGAGGAAACATTTGTGCAAAAGACTAGAAAGTGGGAGAGAGAACCATGTAGACATCATGCGAGTTTTCCCAGAGTGGAAAGAAATATACAGTGGCTCGCCGGTTCACAAACTTAATGTGTTCTGTTACGTTGGAAAAGATGGTCACATTTATGTTAGTGTGGGAAAGATGGCTGTGCTTGTGTTTGTCACCTGACGCAGGGTTTGTAAACAAAAACAAAATTTTGCCAAACACTCTGTTCGTGAACCAAATTGTTTGCAAACCAAAATGAAGGCGCTGTTGTATTTCACCCGGTCACTGCCCCCTGATTGATTTATGTCTATTTAACTCTTACAGCACCTCCTAACTTCTGAGGTTTCCTTGTTTAATCTCCCTATGTGCTCCTTGAAAGCATACGGCACATATTACACTTCCCATTTGTGTTCATTCATAGGGCTTTCAGTTCAGCGTTTTGCATTGGTTAAGGAGTCAGTCACTGTTTATAGAAAATAAACCCACACCTGTTTTCCTAAGAGTTCTTTTCTAAAAGCAGAAACTAGTGTACAGATTTACAGCAAAACTGACCCCTTTCACCCACACCTTTATGAAACACTCACCTCTTTTCGGCTGTGTTAGCTTGATGCTTTCAGTTAAGCTAACACAGAACAAAGCACAAAGCAATTGTGGAGAACTCCGCAGCTCCGGAGCATTCCTGGAAAGGTGAAGAAGGCCAAGGTGTGGGAAGATGAGGGAGAAACACAATTGGTACTTTCAATGTGGCCACAAGTGGGAAAAACATTTAAAGTGTCTTAATGCACTTATAAGTTACAGTTATACATTGCATAACCTTAATTGAAAACAATAGTTCCAGTTACATTAGATTCTAAAAGTCCAAATGAATGACCAAAGACTGTTAAGAAAGGACCCCAAACAAAGATGGGTTCAATGTTTTTTATGATGCAGTTAACAAAATGTTTTGCCATGGAGACACCTGACAGGCAAGAGAGAACTGTTTGTCAAGATCCTTTTGGAAATCGGGTCCTTTAGTAACCGAACATCCCAGCATGGATAGAGTCCAAGACAGCCCTGCCTCTGGCCAGGGCCCTGTTCATAGTGAACTATATTGAAAGGTGGCAGAATGATTCATTCGGCTGTCCTCACTCCCTTCCAGAGAAGAACCACAGCCAACACTAGTAAATAACAGCTAGGACAGTAAACTTCCCTTAGGCTTGTAACAGATCCAAACCATCAGAGATACGAATCTGTCCACCTTAACACCGACCTGCCCTGTTGGGTGCTGAAGGATCTTTTTGATCTTTTACCTCAAGGAGCATGTCACTATAAACGCTGCTCCACTCGGAAACCAGGGAACATTGATCATTATTTTAAACAGAGGCCCCTGCCTTGAGATGTTTTCTCCTCATCAAGCCTGGTGGAGTAACACATTGTGCAGCTGTCACTCTCCAGAGAGACCCTCACAAAAGCAAGTTGTCTATCTCCTGTCTCTAGAGGCAAACTCATGAATAAACCATCTTAACAGTAAGTCATATGCATGCATAATTTAAGATGGGTTTGTGAAGGAAAAAAGAAGGAGAATGTGTGGGATACTAATCATACCATCGGGATGCTCTCAGCCAAGTCTTGGCTTCGGAGGCCAATGCCTTATCCATTAGGCCACTGGGGCTTCTGAGCCAAGTCTTGGGAAGGCCGTTGGAGCTTGGTATCAGGTGGTATATCTACAAGGTGTAACTAGACAGGAATTCTATTATAGCTTATTATCTATCTTTCTGGCATTCAGATAATAATGGATAGAGCCTGATAAAATCCGAGCTTCCCCTGAGCACTCTCATATTTTGTATTGTTCTAGGCCTACTCCTTGCTAGGCAAGTTTCCTTTAAGAGGGATCACGGATCCTTACCTTCCCATGTGGGAAGACTCATTCTAGATCTCTCAAGGCTTCCAGTTGAGAAGCTGCAAAAAACACGTTGGAGAGGAGTTGCTCTTCTCAGTTTTGATCCCCGCCCCTCTCTCCCTCCCTCCCTCTCTCTCTCCACTGACTTTTCTTCACTATGCTGCAGCGATGTGACATTTTAAAAAAATGTCTTTTCGAATCCATTTGCCCATCTGTTGCCTGGAGCAGCGCTTATCCCTCGATCTTCTTCTCTTCCACGTATACTCCAAGCGCAGCTCTCTCTGCTTATGTCACACTTCTCTCCAATCTTTTTCTCTTGTTCTTTGTCAGCCAGCAAAAACCTTCTTTCCATCTCAAAATCAGCCTACATACCATCTGGCGAGGTTGGCAGATGCCTCTTCTCTCTTTTCCTTTTTCCCCTGGGGGGGGACTGGTAAAGAAAAGCACGTCAGTCCCGGTGGAGTCAACTATTGACAAAGTGGGCTCTTCTGGAAATTCCTCTCCACTGATGGACCTTAGTTTCACAGGAGAGAAAGCGAGCTCTGGGGCCACAGAATGTGGCTTAGATCTAGCCAAAATGATACACAGAATGCTGTGCTTAACAGATTCTGGGGTCCGATTGCTCTGTTTCAGTTTTGGATGCCACTCATGATATGATCATGGGTGAGTCATTTTAGCAGATGTAATCCTCCTCATATAGAAAATATAGATGATTACTGTGTCTTCCTCGTGGGTTACAGTGAGGTTAAGAGAGGTAACGCCAATCTTAATGTGGTTGCTTGGTTTGTAAGTGTTACCTGTTTTAATTGCACCATCAAGAGATGTACCTCAATACCATCATATCGCAAAGGGCTCTGGTTCTGTCATTCAGGAAGTTTCCCAAGAGCCTGGTCTCTCCAGGAAAGTAGAATGCCCTGATTGGCTTCTCGGGCACAGAGTACTCGTTTACAAATTCAGAGTCTCAAAGTGTAAAAGCCCTGTCAAAATTTGTGTGCTAATTGAACAAGGGGTTATTTGCACATAGAGTGTTTCTCAGGCTAAATTTCAAGGGGCTGCTAGGTTTTGGGTTGGAAGACTGTTTTAATGACAAACTCTGCTTTCTAGTCTTCTTCCTCTGGGCAATGCATTCCTTAAGACATCTCAAACTTAACCAGATAAAACTCTGGAAAATAAGAAGATGAGAACAAACTACAGTAGCCCTTGGAGACATAAGACTTAATAGCCTGGCAGTTTCTTTGCAAATACATTTTATTCTTTCACTTGTAAAGTGTACAGAAGCAACCTGGCTTAGAAACACTGGAAATTTACAGTTCTCTAACTGAAAAATTTTAAGTTAGAAATGTAGTCTTGTATCCAAACACCAGATATATTTTCTATTATAGAAATAAGATACATGTTTCTTTTGTTTTCCTTAATACATCTTGGTTTAAATTGACATTGAAATAGAAATCATTATAGTGAAATATGATATTTCTTTTAAAATAATGGGAAAGAGCTTAAATATAGAGCTCATGTTTGCAGGGAGCACTTATTCCAATAATTAGTTTACTATTAGTTGACATAATAGGAAGTTTCTGCAAACCTGTTTTCCTCTTGTTACTTGCCATTTTTGGTGTAGAAACTAGACAACTATCTTAAAGTCAGAAGTATTTTGATTGGAACCTCCTTAGCAGTGGAAATGTGAGATCTGATTTCTTTTGTTGAGAGCCCAACACTAATCATACCTCTCAGTGTACTGATGCCTATTCCTTCGATGGGCCTGGAAATTATTAGAAGATTAGCCCAAGAAAGAAATGACTTACAAAAATATAGGTGGGATTGAAAAGCCCCTGGGAAGTCTTTCTGGTCCCAGACTCATTCTAACTCCTGCCCCCCCCCCTACTGCAATGCGTGGATCTGTGAGTATACATTGTGTTGCAGAGAGGAAATGAGCCCATCCTAGCTCTAGTCTTATTAAGAACATCACTCATCTCTCTGGTACTGTGGAGTTTCAACTTTTATTACTATCACTGACCAGTGGCCAGACCTTTGTTCAACTTTGGATTATTTATACTGGTGGGTGAAAACATGACTAAATGCAGTTCATGGAACACTTAAAAGTGATGTTACTCAACCTTTCCTTCCCATGAGTATTTCATTATAGAAATGAACAAGAACAAAACTGATCAAGTTTTACCCTGTTTGGTCAACTTGGCAAAATTAATGCATTATCAAGTAGTTGAAAATGTAGGGTAGACAGACAAATACACTGAATAATTAAAAAAGAAACTAGATTAGAAATATCAAGATTAAGTATCCCAAGAGTGCTAAGATTTGACTGAATGACAGCCAAGGTACAAAAGCAGCAAGATGAATTTATTGTGCTAGATCAACAATAATCGCTACCCACCAGGTTAGAGGAGGTTGGGGAGGAGGGAAACGAGCCAGGTTGTGTGATATAAACTGCTTTTATCCACAGGCAGTGCAATAAGAAATGCGGCTGCCTTTTTCTGTCCTCCCTGCCTACTTCAGTGATGGAGGTCTCAGTAGAAATGGTTCACTGTACCTATCCTATGATCACAAACCACAAGCATGGGTTGGATGAAGAGAGAGAGAGAGACCCAAATATCCCCAAATAACACTGTCATGTTTCCAAAGCGGTTTGATCAGCAAGAATAAAAGCCTGAATTTGAGCATTTGCAAGCCATTTCCCAGGCTGTGAGGGGGAGGGATTAGAGAGACAATTAGGCAAAATCATCTGTGTTATCTTATTGAAAGCAAATATCTGCCTTATGTTAATGGCATTTATAGGATCCACAGAGGTAATACTAATGGAATTGTAGAGGACATGGCCAGAGATGCCCAACAGGCGTCTGTGGTAATTCAATTAGAAGATCCTTCAGGAACCATATAATTGCATGAAATTCTTAGTTTCCTCTTGTTGAGCAATTTAACAAAATCTTCACTTATCTGTCTCTTTTCACATAGAGAAGGAATCAGAAGAATACCCTCTTTTGAACTTGAACCATGCCACTAAAGTACCTTGCAGTAGGATTCAAAAGAGAAAATTCAGCCATGTCTGCATTGTGTCCTGTCTGAGGACTCAGGTCTCCACAAAAGACACTGTTGGGGCAAATGCAGAACAGTCTGGTCTAGGCTTGTCTTTTCCATCACATGCTGAAACAAAGAGATCTCACCACGTTCTACTCTAGTCATTACTTTTTTTTTAATTGAATTCCTTATTGGTACATTTTATATACAGTTCACAATCACACTCAACATTGGGGAATTTGTACCAGTATATGACATGAGTTAATACTCATTTTTACCCATATCCCTGCTCTACAACCCCCCACCCCCTATATACATGTGCTTTCTTTTTCCTTTTAAATCATATTTATTCTTTCCCCTCATTACTCCCCCCCCCCTTTTTTTTTCTTTTGAGACAGGATCTTGCTTTGTAGTTCAGCCTGGCCTTGAGCTCACTATGTAGCCCAGACAAGCCTCGAACTCAGCAATCCTCCTGCTTCTGCCTCACGAGTGCTGGGGTTACAGGCGTGAGCCACTATGCCTGGCCCTGTGGTATGTGGTGTTGATTGCTGGTGGGCGTGAGTTTCCACAGCCGGTATTGTTGTATGTGGTTACTGGGGATCAAACCAGGGACCTTGAGCTTGCCAAGAAGATGCTGAACTAAATCTCTGGCCCTCTAGTCACTTCTTTTATTTATAATGGAACTAAAACTCATAGGACAACTTTCTTGCTCAGGGCAGTGACTTGCTCAAGGTCAAGCTTTCATTGGTGAAAGGTCCAACTAGAACCAAGGTCCTATTCTTCCCAGTTCATGACCTTGGTCTTTTACATGCTACTACTGCAATGCAAAGCTCAAATTAGAACTAGACAGACACTGACACGTGAAGAAGATGCTAATGATGCTTATGAAATGTTTGGCTGTATATCTTATTGTGTCATGCAGAAAGGAATAACACTGACATTCTTTCTCTTATCATTATTCAGTACATGAGACTGAAAGGATTTTGTTTTGTTTTGTTTTCTGCTTTTCTCGGTAACATTTTAAAAGTAACTTGTAGGAAAGCACATTTTCTATTCCTTCCAACACCCTAAAAGTATTTTTCTATAATATAGTATTTGTACTGGTTGTTTTTATGAATAGGATATTTTACTTTGGCATTATTTTTCCATCCACAATTCATATAGGACAGGTAAGGGGGGCTCTTTTCCCCAGTAAAATGTTTCTGAGAACCCGTATCTACACCTACAATGTTGCGTGCTGTCCTCGTTTCTACTTGAAAGGGATACTCATGTTTTAAAGGGACAAGTTCACAAGGAAAATGAGAAAGTTTTTACATGTATCAGAAAGAAGGACGAGATATACCCCTAACTTGGAGCAAAACCATGTGTCTAACCATTCAGTGTATCAAATCTCTGTCTCCTTTTTATTTTAATAAGCCTCCATGTTTCCCCTCTCTCTTGAACAGCTTACCCATGACTAAGAAGATTTAACTTACGCATCTGAGTGCCTCATACATAATTGCATATGTATAGAAAATGTAGGACTGTAATAATAATACAGCTACGTGTGTATTCACATGGATGCACACCTACATGCCTATGAAGCAAGCACAGCAGGACCTGTGTTGCCCAGTAAGAGGTGGCTTCCACCAGTTTCTAGTCCCACTGAGACTGTCTGCAATTTCCAATAATATTCTACGAGTCAGAACAGGTTTGAACTTTCTTTGTTAAAATATCAACTTCTGGGCCTCAGAAAAATTAATTTCCACTCATCACTGAATTTGTTAATTGTCTATCAAACACCTACTGATCACCTACTATGTGCCAGGCAACATGGCACAGCCTATGGATAAAAATTTTTTAAATGACATGCAAAACATCCTGAGGGGCTTATGGCCCAAGGCTCTCCTAAACAAGCCCTATTCATTGTCCTCTTTCATATTCATCTATTTGGCTCTAAATGACTCCTTATCCTGACATAAATTATTCCCTCAAAGGACAAATATTTGCCACCATTAATTATATTTACAAGTGCTAACAGGTTTTGGTGGAACCTCTGAAAATCTTGTCAAGCTGCTGCCACGTATCTGGAATAAAATGGTGTACCTAGGAAAGTTCTTTGAAGAGCAAAATTCTGCTTTTGGATGTTTTCATTCTAACATATTTCAAGAGCACTGTTTCTGTTTTATAGACTAGTTGTATGCTTACAAGTCAACGATGGCCCCAAATGGGACTGCAAAGGGCAAAGTGAGTCTTTTGCCCTCTTTTTTCTCCAGTTTCTCTCTCACTTCTCCGTGCCCACTTTCAACCCCAGAGGCCCAAGTCTTTCTGTTTTGTTTCTTATTCCAATTGTGTTTGAATCCACTGCTGCCACACACCTGCTTTGTGGCTCTAGGCAAATCATTTAACTCTACTGAGCTTACGTGAAATCAAACTAACCCTGATGCCTACAAAATGAGAGGGAAATCAGTGCCTGAAAAGCAGCCAGTAACCAGCCAAACCACTCTGAGATGCCAGAGGGCAAAGCAAAGTCACTGACCAGCTATGGAGCGAGGCACAGCAAAAGCTGAGCAGAGAGAAATCTCCAGGCTGAAGTCACAGAGAAATAGCCAAGATGGCCTGTGGGTAGCATTGTTGATAACAGATTGTCCACGAGAAAAAATCCTGGCAGATGGCATTTTGCTGATTTGTTGCTTCTTTTAAAAGGGTTTGGTGTACCCTCCCTCTCTGGGCCGTTGCCTCAAAGCATTTATAAAGAATGATACCTTCTTCACCGAGTTATTTTAAGATTTTGATGACACGCTGCATATGAAAGTGCTTTGAAAACTGTAAAGTGCTCTACAGATGCTAATTTCTCTATTTACCCCCTTTTCAAAACTGCTCAAAGCTAGCAATTTATAGTGGGATAAGAAAAACAAATTCATAGTCAGGAGTAGACGATTGATAATGTTGAATGAAACGCACATTTTAATGGATTGCATTCCTCTAGCTCAGTTGTTTCAACCCAGATATACAGCACGTTAAAATCTTCTAAGGAGATTTGGAATTTACTAGTACTCAGCATCTAGACCCACAAGATTCTGCACTGATTGGTCTGAGGATCCAGGTATTAGCATGGTTTAAAAGGTGATAATAATGTCCAGTCAGTGAACCACTGCCCAAGGAGAAAGTCTATTTACTCCCATCACTATATTCACATTAATAATAATGCCCAGTCAGTGAACCACTGCCCAAGGAGAAAGTCTCACATGTTGAAATTTAGGTGGAGCTTAACCAGAACATCATTCATTTCTTTATCCAAAATATGTTCAGTGGACAATTCCTCTATACTGGGGGAAGCCCAAGATAAATAAAAAGAATATCTATCTTTAAGCTCGGCTCATAGGCCATGGAGCATATAAGCATGCATGTTAAGACATGGGTATCTAAAATCCCACTGGTATGTTCTATAAAAAGATAAGAAGGCTGCAGGAATATGATTCCACAGTTTGTCAGGAAAGCTACCCAGCAAAGTGAAGTTTAAAATGAGTGATGATAAACACGTATGATTTTGTCAGGCACAGAATAATAATGACACCCAAAATTCATTGGGAAATTAGCATTAGTCACTGCTCTGAGCACCTTATGCTGTCACTCATCTAATAGTTCCAAAAAAAAATTTATGAGGTAAGTGCCAGTATAAGTCCCATTTTATTATAAGGAAGTGTTTCTCTCAGTGTGGTGCCTCCAACAGCACCATCACCACCATCTAGAAGCTTGTAAGGAATCCCAGTTCTCAGGCCCCGCCCCAGACCTATGGGCTCCGAAGCACACTGAGTGGGCTTCACTCACCTATGCTGTGCTAACACCAAATTTCAGTTGATTCTGACACATATACCACATGTGCGTGCTTTAGAATCCCTCCGTTAGTGAATCGAAGCACAGGTGAGTCAAGTCACCCACTCAGAGACTAAATGACAGAAAGAAGATTTAAGCCCAAGCAGCCTGGCTCAGAGCCCCTAACCCTCCCAACCTGTAAGGAATGAGTTCTCCTCCACCTCACTCCCCTAGTTCATGTTCCTCTAGTGGGATGATATCTGGAAGCCCCTTTAGGAATTAAATAAAGCTAAACGACATTGTGGGGGCTATTCAGATAGAGTTGTGGGTCAATACAAAGAAATAGGGGAAGATCCCCGCCCCCCATCATATGAAGACACAGTAGGATGGTGGCTGTCTGCAAACCAATAAGGGAGCCCCCTCCAGGTAACAATCCCTGCTGGTCCTTGACTTGAACGTTCCAGTCCCTAGAAGTATTGTTCAAGCCACCCAGTGTATGACATTTTGTTATGGAAGCCTGAACAAGCTAGAGCACTTTCTTTTTTTGTTTGACTTTTAACTGAAAATTTCCCATAGCACAAAGCCAGTAGAGAGAATAATTATCAGATACCATTTAGTCATTACCAACAGTAGGGAAGAGCATATGCAAGAAGGGTAGAGGAGACAGCATGGAAATTGCCTGAAACACAGAACAGACGACGAGGAATAAGGTGAAAGACCCGTGGTAGACTGAGGGTTGTGATCACAGTGGACGAAGCCAGATTCTAAAGGTCCTTCTATCCAAGGGTGGAATTAAACTTTTCGTGAGTCTGGGGAACTACTGAAGGACTTTGAACAGATAATATTTTCATTTTGGAACAATTATTAGAGGAAAAAATAATAGGTATGAATGTAGTGATGGGAGTGAATAGACTGATGGGTTATCATGCTGTTGTGATTCCAGATTCAAAGCAAAGAAAATGTACTAAAGCCATAGATATTTGGGTCTAAAGGCTAAAATATAAGATGCACTGAGGTTGAGAGGTGTATGGAAAACATATATAGAAACATGTTCTTACATCTTAAATGTAAACAGATAAGTGCATAGATTCCCTTGAGTATGGATGGAGAAAGTTGCTTAAAGATACATTATCACCAGTTAACATTCCTTCCTCAGAACAGTGAATCTGGGGAGGGAAAGAAGAAATAATTACTGCCCTTTTATGCTTCTGCATTGTCTCTCTGATTGCAATGAGCATGCAGCGCCTACTTAATTTTCAACAAATCCAATAACGCTGGTGTGTGCTCGAGTGCAGTGCTGGAGCTCAGGGACGAGGCTCTGGACTGAGATGTGGAGTCGGAAGATGCTGCTCTGTGGATACTCATCAACACCGTGGCATTTCAGAACCTTTAGAGTGAGAAGGAAAGTCCCCCAAGGATGGCTACTGAAAGGATGGGCGAAGAAAACCAGGTGGACCTAGAAGGACAAGCCAGAGAAAGGACTTCAGAAAAGAGTTCAGACTCCCGAGGAGGCTGGCTCTGCTCCTCCGTTGTTCCTTCGATCCCTCCTGACACATGCTATTCAATTTCTCAACAGTTGTTGGGTGTATGATGTGTTTAGCGAGTGACTGACATCACACACCACTAGAAAATTGAGGTCAACCCTGAAAAGTGCCCCTTACAGTGGATAACTGGGAGGTTTCTGAGAGTCAAAACTAAACAAAGCCATTTTCATTTATATTTTCTCCCCTTTCAGGCATGTCTTATGTCTGACATCTCCCTTCCTAATTCTGGAGAGGAACAGGTGCTCATAGATACACAAACACACACACACGGGTGTGTGCATACACACCATGCACATCTTACACACCCGCTTCATGAGGATGTTGTATTTTTATCCCTGAGGTAATATTTTTTTAAAGGGGAAGAATCTTTAGCAATGTTTCACTCCCTGCAAGAATGGGGTGACAGTAGGGGGAAGCAAATGTAAAGATCTTTCACTCTTATTGTACTTTATTGCTCCCCAATGGTTGCAGTCATAAACTTTTAAACTTGGCAGCAGGTTAATTCTCTTCGAGAGAGGAATTGTAGGCCAGATTTGAGGAAAATCAATGACCTATTTGCAGCCAGGTGGTGGTTCTGGTTTCCAACTTTGGCCACCCACGGGGGAGCACTTTCTGTTTGACTTTTTAAGGGCAACTTTGC
Organism: Thryonomys swinderianus; assembly: GCA_004025085.1. NCBI lineage: Eukaryota > Metazoa > Chordata > Mammalia > Rodentia > Thryonomyidae > Thryonomys > Thryonomys swinderianus. The sequence continues at coordinate 50,470 of PVIC010000969.1, read as the reverse complement.
ACAGCACGAGACCAGCAGAGAGTGATTATCTAACGGTGTTTGGACACCAGCTCCTTCTGAAGTCCAAGTCGCAGGGATGGGAAGAAACTAAAGGGGCCACTGTCCCAGCCTCAGAATGTCCCAGGCAGGCTGGAATCGAAGGATATTTTCAGATTTCATTCCCATATTTAGTAACTCACAGCATCCGGTCTGGATTTCCTTTGTATTCAAGTAGAGTCTGTCATGGTACAGCTAAAGTCCTCCCTCAGATCTTTCTTCAGCGCTGATGCAGAAAAGGCAGATAGCACTTGAAGGATGCAAAGAGCTTCTTAGCATTCTAATTTTAAAATTTTATTTAGGTTGAGAAATTTAAGATTCAGCTATGTCCTGAGATTGACTTTTTTTTTCCCATGTCATATAAAAGCAGGGTTGGAAAGAATTGAAATATATCTTGTTTTTAAAATGCACTCGATGGACTGGGGATTTAACTTAGCAGCTCCAGCATCTACCTGGCAAGCACAAAGTCCCAAGTTCCATCCCTGGTACTACATGCCACAGTGCCGGGCCTGGAGGCTCACGCCTGTAATTCCAGCTCTCGGGAGGCAGAGGCAGGATTGCTGAATTTGAGACTTGCCTGGGCTACACAGTGAGCTCAGAGCCAGGGTGAACTACAAAGCAAGACCCTGTCTCAAAACAAAAAATTTTAAAAATAAAATGCACTTGACTCTAGAATATGGCAAATGTTTTACCCCTCCTTCTGTCGCCCCCAGGGCAACAGTAGATATTGATGAGTCCATATGTGGCATACATGCAAAATCCACCCTTTTTCACCATCTTCACAGCTACCATCAGAGTCCCAACCACTAACTTGTTTTGTCTGGTCCAGTATTCAATCCCGGACTCTACATCTACCTTTGGTGTCCTAGAACATATTCTCAGTACGATAGACAGAGGGAGCCTTCCACAGTGCCATGCCGCACTCAGATCAAATGTCGAAATTTTCTATAGGAACTTAAGTATCTTGCAAAATCTAGTCATTGCTGTTGAAACGACCTCATCCCTTTCTACTCTCCCAGTCACTGACTCATAGCCACACCGTCCTCCACCAACCCAAGCAAGCTTTTCCTGCACTCGCTCTTCCTTTGGCTTGACAGCTTCTAACCTCCAAATACCCTCATAGGTCCACACCTTACCCACCCTGAGTCTTAGCTCAAATGTACATCTTATTGGAGTACCTTCTTTACAGCCACACACTACACTGTTTTGTTCCAGTGCTCTGCGTTATTTCTCATGGTGCTTTCTGCCATGGAATAGTCTGTATATTTATTGTTTGATATATTTGCTATGTGTACTCCCCACTGGACTCTAAACACAATAAAATTAAAGAAATATTTGATTAATGCTTAACCTATAGTAATTACCTAACATTTTATGGTATAAGACAAAAAATTTTTTAATGCTTTATACTTTATGAAACAGGCACTGACTGAAGCCTCTACATTTAAGAGTTCTAAAGAGCTAAACATAGGCCCAGGCACATCCGTACCTGTGGTTCTTTTTCTCCTAACATGTCCTTTGTTTTTATTAAGATGAGCTTGAAGGATTTTTCAGGCAATCTCCACTTCATCACTTATATAAAGGGCTGTTCCTATAAAATAGAATGTGGAAAGTTTCCCCAGTTTTCTCTTAAGGCTGTGAAATGAATTCTTGCCTGTCACTGGAATGCAGAGATTTCGTGGTATACCACTTGGCAGCCTTCATAACAAACATGCTGCCTTATGTATAGATGGTTGTCATTAAAAATCTTTCCTTGAAGAGTAAAAGTTGTGGAGTATTTGGCTGGTGGAAGTAGCCCAAAACTCAGGGCACATTTCAAGCTTGTATGGTTGAATCTGCACTGGGTTCTAATCAAAGCACATGGGGATGAGATGAGACTCATGCTATAATCTGAATTCTGTGACATCAAACCACATTTGATTCACATTTCATTGATGGGAGGAACATTCTGAACCTCTTTTGTGTTCATTAATAATGTTAGGTTCTAAGAATAAAATGAGGAGCAAAAGCAAACAATGTTTCAGACTGTGGAATTTACAGATCAACAGCCAAGACAAATTTTGACCAATAATCCAAACAAATATGTAAAATCACAATTTAAAAACACCATAATAAGGGAGAGATGTTATAGGCAGCTGTCATGGGAAACTGATCCCGACAGAGAAGTTCAAGGAAGATTCCCTCCAAGCCATGATGCTGGAACTGATTGCTATGGGTTGAGTAAGTGATCAAATAGGTAAATAGAGTCTCCAGAGTCATGACAACATCAGAAGCCAGTGCGTTGTGGTTTATATCACTAGAACGGATCAACGACTTTCAGTGTTTCCTTTTTTGTTTTGTTTTCTTGAAACAGTATCTCACTTTGTAGTTCAGGCTGGCCCTGAGCTCACTATGGAGCCCAGGCAAGCCTCGAACTCAGCAATCCTCCTGTCTCTGCCTCCCGAGTGCTGGGATGACAGGGGTGAGCCACCACACCTGGCACTGTGGTGTGTGATACTGATTGCTGGTGGGCGTGAGTCACCATGCCTAGAATTGTTGTATGTGGTTATCAGGGATTGAACTCAGGACCTTGCACTTGCTAGGTGATACCAGAACTGCTGAGCTAAATCTTGGCCTGTTTAGGATCTTTTGAGAGAGATGTAGAGAGCAAGATTGAATGCATGAGGCTGGAAAGTAAGTAAGGGCCAGATCATGCATAACTGCAGTTGCATTTTCAACATTTGAAGTGCTCGAGTAATACATTAATCATATCAGCTCAAGAGAAAGACGAAATGAAATCCACATGCTCCATGGCTAACTGCCTTGGGATGCCATAGAAGTCTGTGAAGTCATCGAGGGATAGAATACATAATGAGAAGTAAGAAAAACCCAGAGCTGTGCTTTGAGAAACTCCAGCACTTTATGACTTGATGTAGGAGCATGAATATACCAAGAATGGCTGCAGAGAAAGCAGAATAGTCAGAAAGTATGGGATTAAGGGAGCTAAGAGAAGAGCCATCTCAAGAAAGGCAATGATCAATGGCATCAAATGAACTCATACAAATGATCTGTGTACACCAAATGCCTGACTCCTTTCCTAATAACAGATGTTAGGAAGTTGTAATTACTTTTAACTGAATCCCAAGATACCACCTGAAACTTTCTCATTAATAACTTCATAGGGGTAAAATATAGGAAATTTACAAAGAAGCATACTAACCAAAGAGAAAGAAGTCAAGGACTGACAAGGCCAGATGAGCTCTGTCTCTCAAACTCACCGCACAAACGGGCCTTGACAGCATCTCCCCATATGTGGCAGCTGGTCTTCAAGAGTGCCTTCAGTGACCCTCGGTTCTTGGCATCCACACCCTTGTGCACCCTCCTCTTGCAGTGCGTGACCACTGGACTCCACAACCAATACATGGAGCAAAAGCGCTGGTGTGTGAAACCCAACACTAGGTCTTGAAAGTCTTTACAGCTTCTTCGCTACTGTCTTTTGGAACAAATATAGTGGAGGGAGCCAGACTCATGTTGTGAGGACACTTGAACTGCCCCGTAGAGAGGCAATCCATAGAAAGAACTGCAGAGACTCAGTGGTAACCTTTGCCAACCTGCCAGCCTTGAAAATGAGCCACCTTGGAGGTGAACCCTCTCTCTCCAGGCAAACCTTCAGGTGTTTGCAGCAACTGATGACCTCCTAAGACACTAGTCTTCCAAGAGACTCAGAACAAGAACCAACCAATTCCTAACCCACAGAGATGATGTGAGGTAATAAAGCCTTAGTATCATTGAGGTCAGGCATACACCGTTATGGTCAGACATAGACTGTTATGCAATGGTAGGTTATTAGTATATCTTTGGACAGAGATCAACTTAATGGTGCTTTCCTTTCCCCAACTGCCAATCAACAAACATCTGCATTGCTGAATTTCTGCATACATCTTTGAAATAACTATCCAGGTGTGGGCTTGCTAAATGAAAGAACATGCAAAATTCTCCTTCGCTGTTGTATGGTTGAGCCTCACATGATTTTAGTGCTGACTTTGAAGCATGCGGGAATTGCACCATGATGCCCACTCACTAGCACCCTCCTCTGAAGAACTGTATCACTGTTTCCTGTGTGGAGACAGACAAAATGGAACAGATGTAATGGACGAACATGGTGGTGTCCCTAAAAGTTGTAAGAAGCAGGAACAGGGGCTGATTTTAGAAGATCATCTTTGTAAATGAATGAGAAAGATCTGTATTAAGGATAGTCATTGTGGCTACACTGACATGAGACTTTGTAGCCTGACAATGCATTTGATGTGGGAGATTAAAACACACCGATAGATAAAAATTCATTCTATGTCCAAGAGACATGTAGAGAGAAGAGCAATGAGGTACAAATAAAAGAAACAAAACCCCCAAAGCAATAGATAATACCTATGGTGTTAGAAAGCTAGAGGAAGACATACTGAGCACAGGAGAGGGAGATTTCAGCTAATGCTCCCACTCAGAGTGAGTCACTCTTGTTTATGGGGAGGAAGCTATAAAGTTCCAACAGTAGCAGCTTTTCAAAGCTAGTTTTCAAAGGCCTATTTTTAGAAAGCCCCTGATAATGCCCCAACAGTTGCTAGACCTGAGTTTAAAACTCCAGGACTCTTACCCGCCCCCCCCCTACACACACACACATTTTCTAAGTAAAGGGTTATTGATTTATTAATGGCATTCATATCCTGCTCCAAATAACTCCCAAAGAAGAAAGATGTTATCTAGAGTCCAAATGGCTAACAACTCAGAAAAACCCAAGACCACAGGTGCACAGGTAAGCAGAAAACAGGCTGAGAAAACACTGAGCCTAAGGCACAAAGAAGGAATCACGCAGGGTCAAAAAAGAGGCATTTAAGAGAGAAGAATGGAGCTGTTGAAAATAAGCATGACTGTGGGATTCAGGTGTCTACAAGTGGGAATGTGAAAGTGCTGTGCAGAAAGGAAGGCCTTATAGCATTGGAACCCGAGGTTTTTCAGAAGGATATGGCTCCACAAAGGCCTCTGGGATGCAGAGAGAAGACTTTCCTTGAGTTTAGCCCCAGATCTGGCATTCATGGGCTGAATAAGTCTTTCTTTGTAATTTTACTCTGGATTTTACAGCTGCTTCCGTGAAAGCAGAGATCTTCCTGGTCCACAGATCCTCAATTCCGGATGTCACTCACTGATACGCAGGCCGCGTTCCTGGGGATTTTTCTGTATGGACATGTACGAGTTTTTCTCACTGAGATGAGTTAGACAGACTTCCAGTGCGAGAGTGGGAAGGGAGCATGAGGACAGAGGAGAGGATCGAGTAGATACATGGGGGGGGGGCAAGGAAAGCACAGGGAGACATACATAAAGCAAGGGGAGAGGAGCCGGGTGAGAGCCGCCAGTCCTGCCAAGTGCTACAGAGCAGTCAGGACGAGGAGAATAGAAGCTGACAGCTGCAACCTGGGTGCTGGGTCCAGAAAGCCCATCCTGGCTTAGGTGCCAGCACCGTGAGAAATCGCTCATCTCTGAGCCCTTGAATTCCTTCCTCACTGCTAAGAAGAAAATAAGAGTGGAGCACAATGCTTTTACTGTCCTGCATGTCAAATGGGACAATGCATGCCAAGCCATAAGGATAATGCTTGGCACTGCTTATTACTCAGTAAGTACTGCTGCCCGCAGAAAGCAAAACATCCCCTTGGTTTGGACACTGGAAAGTTGATATGGGTTTTGCAAAAGGCAAGCACGCTGTTGTTGTGGAAGGAGAGGCCAGGGAAGGAGGTGTGATGGAGAATCTTTTAGAGCTTTCAAAGATAGCAAACAGCCCGCTGTAGCATAAGCACCAGGAAACAAAATGAAAGTAAGGAGGAAGAAAGGGAAACGAAGCTTATATATATGAGAGGGAGTGGAGTGGTTGAAGGGAAAGCAGAGGAATGGGGAAAAATAAGAATCAAGACACAGCATCCACAGGTACAAATACTCCATGATGAATGTGATCATGATGTATGCCTAACATCCACCAATAAATTCGATTTTTTTAAAGTTAAAGAACAAGGTTCATAGACAATTTGAGGAAGGATAGCTTTGTGTCTGAAAATAATTTTAAAATGAAAATGGAAGATCAGTATTTTATGAAGTGTGCTTAGCTTTGACCTGACTCCTGAGCCGTGAAAGGGAGTGGTTTCACCCACTTTGAAATCTGCCATTCAGAGAAAGGCTTCCTGGGGCAGAAGCCATGAACAGGACATACGACTGTTAGTCCCTCCTCCATCCTATTCTGTATTCCTAGGGTAGCCTCAGGTATTTGGGCCCGGCAAATGGACTCCACTATTGGCGTGTTCTGCTGGCACCTGGAAATGCACATGGTCAAGTTTGCCTTTATGCTTCTCTTTGCTTTGGGGTCATTTCTGGCATATGCTCCCTACCCCATTAGACCTCTGCGGATCACCAAGAGGAGGCTTAGTTAGCATCTTGGAGATTAACAGATAGAATGTAAGTGGCAGTGGGGCCCTGTATATGACCGTGAAGGTTGTGTTCTATTCAGCAACACAAGATGCCTTTTGCTTAGACTATAGGGTGAATGGTGCCTCTTGGTGCTGTGTAGGGACAGCCTGTATCAGTGTACAATGGCACTCAGGGGACTAGAGGGTTTTACAAGAGGATATTAAAATAAACGAACAAACAACAATAAAGCAAAAACAGAAGCGAGAGTGTCTTTAACTGACATTTCTAAGGAAGGCAGCACAGAAAGCACATGTGGAGCTGATCCGGAGGCTTCACGGCAGCTGGGAGGTCCGGAGGGCATCCCCAGCCTGTGGGCAGCTCACGGGAGCAGAATGGTGCTGGGTGGGGAGATGGATTCACCAGCAGCCACTCAGCATCTGCCGGGGCCATCCCAGGGGCAGCCTGGCCAAGGCCTGATGCAGCGCGGGACTGCGGAGCTGGCAGAGGGTCAAGCCTGGTGGTGATAGCTGAAGGAATGATGCTTGTGGATGAGCGTGATAAATCCTTTCTGTTTGTGTAGACTGAGGCCCCGCTCTGCCTCACACAAGGGGAGCGAACAAGTGTGAAGCCCTAGGATGGCTGGGAATGAAGGTCACCCTGAGAGGGAGGGAGACAGATCCCTGAGGCGCTCTGTAAGAATGTCTGAGACACAGATCTGGCCAAGAGTCTTATGGATGACAGAAAAATGAAGATAGAAGAGCACTGGTAATACTTTACCTTTTTTAAAAAAATTAGAAAATAATATTTTTCTGATCACAAAAAGAGCATACTAGGCCGAAGATTTAGCTCAGTGGTTCTGGCGCTTGCCTCACAAGTGCAAGGTCCTGAGTTCAATCCCGGTAACCACATGCAATGCTGGACATGGAGACTCACACCCACCAGCCATCAATACCACATACCACAGTGCTGGGCATGGTGGCTCGTGCCTGTAATCCCAGCACTCGGGAGGCAGAGGCAGGAGGATTGCTGAGTTCAAGGCTTGCCTGGGCTACATAGTAAGCTCAGGGCCAGCCTAAACTGCAAAGCGAGACCCTGTCTCAAAAAAACAAATAAATAAAAAATAAAAAGAGCAGGCTACTTTGCAGAAAATACAGAAAAATAGAAGATAGAAAGTATCCACAATTGCAACATTTGATGACAATTATTAATATAAACTCAATGGCGATGCGCGTCTCTCTGAAGGGCCCAGCATTTTGCAGACATTTCCTAGGTGATTCTGCTGCGCAGGCGCGTGAGGGGTGGTTGGAGGAGGGTAGCATCTCCTTTCATCATCATCGTGGGAGAGAAGTCAAAATAACTACTTCAGTAACTTGTTCAAAGTTTGTGAAATTTAAGGTGGCAATATATTGTAGCCTCTGCTTCCAGCCTCTACCAATAAAAATAAGCTGAAGAATTAGTTGCCTAGTGCTCCTCCAGTTTTAAAAAACCTTCCTTCATGGTAGCATTTAGCCATGCGTTACTCACCAAGGCCCTGAGGCGGAGGCAGCCATGACTTAAGGGAATTACGGAGTGGAAAACCAGGAGCCAGGTCTTCGGATCTTTTCACTTGTATAGAACCACACTTCACACAAAATCTTTATGCATAGTGAGCAGGGTGAAAACAGTGTCCCCATTAAGGTGTCGTATGTGGGGGAGCAATGTGTATGAGTGAGAATAGATGTATAGGAAATCGTAAGGCACCTCTAGGAGCAGTGGTTCTGGACCTGCTTCTCCCCGTGCTGTCCGTTATGGGGACTCCTAGCCACACGCAGGTACTGAATGCTTAATACATAGCCAAAATGAAATTAACTTGTAAAATTGTATTCATACACTTGTATTTATACAAATACTCGATTCAGATGTTAGAAAACTTTAAAATACTTTTTGGAATAATAGGTACAGGGCTCTAATTCTAAACTGTTTGAAATCTAAATAGAAAATGAAGTATTTCACATGACAACATAGCATCTGAATTTGAGAAATGCTGTAGAAATACCAACTCTCCGCAGAGAATGTCAGTGAACACGATGTACTACAAATGTGCTGATAAAGAAAATTATCTGAAAAAAGCCAAAATAATTAAACTGTGCTATAAGTAAAAATACATACCAAATTTCAAGCTTTGTGTGAAAAATACTAAAATTATTCTTATGTTAATTGCCTATTCAAGTGAAAATATTTTGAATTGATTGAGACAAACATTATTAAAATTAGGTGAAATTTTTACTTTTTAATGTAACTACTACATTTAAAACTGCCAAGCTTTTACTCCACGTATACTGAATAGTCCTGTATACATCCACATGCAACAAGTCTCCATTAATGTCTGTAAAGCTATAATGGTGGGCGCCTGTCTCATAACCATATCTTAGATGTTCATCACTTACTTGACTAGAGTTGTGGATTGGCCCAGCATAGGTGTAGAAGTTAGAACAGCTAGTGTTTCACTGTGGACTCCATTTGCTGGGCAATCAAATATGACTTTCTTGGTTATCCTCCTTCTTCTGTACTTTGTAATAATTTAAAACCTATAGAAAAGTTTCTGCGAGAGTCTAAGGAACTTGGAGTGTTCATCCAGAGACCTCATTCAAGTTTCACAAAATTGATTAGTGTCCCTCATGACAAAAAATCCAATTCAGAACTGTACACTGTTTCCTTTCTTTGGAATGATTAGTTCCTCCATCCTGTAATCATCACCTTTGTTTAAATGTACAGGCTTGTGATTCTGCGAGATGTTTCTTGGATTAGGTTTGTCTGATGCCTCCTCATGTTGGGATTTGAGCTGTGAACTGCACACAGGAGCACCATGGCGGGGGGGTTGACCTTGCTGGGTCCTATCAGATGCACTTGATTTGTGCTTGTCCAACATTGGCGATGTTAACTTCAACCACTTGAGTAAAGCAATGACTCTTCCACGTCTGATCATTAAGTGTTTCAAAGGAGATACTTGGCAAGTGTGGAGTATCTCATTTTTCATCAGTTTTCCCCCAGCTCACCACTGATTTATGTTTCTTTCCTAGATATACTGTCAACATGATAATTCTTATTTTTTCTTTTTGGGACAGAGTCTTGCCTTGTAGTTCAGGCTGGCCCTAAACTCACTATGTAGCCCAGGCAAGCCTCGAACTCAGCAGTCCTTCCTGCCTCCACCTCCCAAGTGCTGGGATTACAGGCGTGAATCACCACGTCCAGCATTGTTATATATGGTTACTGGGATTGAATTTAGGACCTTGAGCTTGTGAGGCAGGAGCGGGAACCACTGAGCTAAATCTCCAGCCCAACATGATAATTCTTAAGTGGCTTTTAAAAATTCTCTCTCTCTCTCTCTCTCTCTCTCTCTCTCTCTCTCTCTCTCTCTCTCTCTCTCTTATATATTATATATATATTAGTATTCTATTGTGAAAAAGAAGCTATTTATCTACTCATCAAAAAAGCTATTTATCTACTCATAAGCAAAATAACTGCTTGGAATCAAATAGAATTTATCAGATTGATAAACTATGGCCTTATGTATTTTAATTTTACTCACTGAAAAAAACCTATTATTTTTTCCTAGAGTTCATGAGGGACATCTTTACAAGGGTGACTCTATGACCTTTTGTCATGTGCCCATTATTTGTTCGGTATTTATTTTTTAAGGTACACTGTATTAGAGCTGGCTTCATACTGGCTCGTAAGAGCCCACTGTTAAATTTGTGAATATGAAGTTAGCTGCATGAAATCAAGCATGGTAAACATGGTATTTATAGAAATTGGAAAACATGCAGTATAATCAGAACTGCCTCCCCCAGACTTGGTTTCACTGTGGCTGCCACCAACAGAGGTTCAAGGCTTGTTTTATACATCCATTTCTCTCAGAAAGCCCCGATTCTGTTTGGTAGAGAACAACATTGAGAATCCAAGTTCCTAAAGCTAGGTGAGTACTTCTGTATAGAGAGAATCAGGAAGGACTACGTATGTGTGTGTCCTCAGCAGAAAAGATAGACATATGTGCATGATTATGCATGAATTTGCCAACTTTAAACCAACATTTTGTTTTGGAATACTTTTAGATTTACAGAAAAGTTAGGAAGAGTACAGGATTCCTGGTTAGTCTTTCCTCAGCTTCTCCTAGTGTTAGTATTTTACGTACTTTTGGTACATTTATTAAAACTAAGAAATTAACACTGGTATAATACTATTAGCTATTATTAGTTTTTCTAGTAAAATCCTTTTTCCAGAATCCAGTCCAAATGTCACACTGTATTTTTACTTATTTTTAATTTTTTTTTTACTTTTTACTTGTTATGTCTGTCCTTCTACCTGTCTGCTCATCCACTTCCCCATCTCTATTTCTCTGCTAATGAGGTTCTACCCGATTTGTTACAACCTGAAATACTGCTTGATTTTGCCAAAGATCCCTTCGTGCAAAATAACCTTTTCTCTCTTGGCCCTGGAAAACCATTGAGTAAAATGGCTGGCTTATTTCTAAGTAAATGCTGTTGTTCAACAAGATTAAGATACAAAATGTTTGAGTTAGACTGAAAATACACATAGTTTTGATCAAGAAATGCCTGACTTGCACCTCAGGTATCAGGAGTTGTGGAGGTGTGACTTAGTTTACTGGTTAGCACAAATTTCTTTCTAATTGGACTTTAAATGACAGGTCTTGCCAGAAGAGAAATTTATAAAAGTTTTTGCACAACTTCCTTTCAAAGTAATCCAAGCATTACATTCTAGTTTTTCTTCCATCTTCCCTTTTTTTCATTTTACTTGTAAGTTAAATGCAATATTCCTTCAAATGAATGAGTAGAAATGGTTTAATTTTCCTAAAAGAAAGAAAATGAGGAAATTGTTACCACACTGTATAAAGGGTTTCATTTGTCAGAAAAAGCTAGGAAATCAGTATTGGTCAGAGTCAGAATTCAGTTAGGTTTTTCCAGAGAAATAATCTTAGCTTTTTATTGGGGCCCCAAACATTTTTTGCACAAGACTACCAGACAGTGCCCAAATCACTGAATTCTGTGTCTTTATCCTCACTTTTTTGTGGAGAATTTGTGTTAACTAAAGAGAAACACAGCAAACAAAATTGACAATGTAGTGATTGCATGAATTGAAAGTGATCTGCACAGAGCCGGAGATTTAGCTCAGTGGTTCCGGCGCCTGCCTCACAAGCACAAGGTCCTGAGTTCGATCCCTGGTAACCACATATAATGCTGGGCGTGGAGACTCATGCCCACCAGCAATCAGTACCACATACCACAGTGCCGGGCGTGGTGGCTCATGCCTGTAATCCCAGCACTCGGGAGGCAGAGACAGGAGGATTGCTGAGTTTGAGGCTTGCCTGGGCTACATAGTGAGCTCAGGGCCAGTCTGAACTACAAAAGTGAGACCCTGTCTCAAAAAACAAACAAATTACCCACACAAAGCCTCCCCATCCCCTCAGGACAACACTGAAGCTGTCATGATCGCAAAACTCCCTTTGTTTTCGCACAGTCACCTACAGTGAGATTTTCTGGAGCTGGACAGTGTAGTGAGGGTTTTGCCCTTTTACCCAGAACTGCACTGACAGCCTCTTCTGCTACAAACTGAATGAGAATCTTCAGCAAACTCCTCCAGGGTGGGGATTTGGGTGGATGAATATGTTCTGGTAACTTGCCATTATTAATGTAATAGGTTGCTAATATATGGATTCTGGTTTTCTCTAAAAATCAATCTAAAAGGAGCAGAGTGAATTGGCTCAGGAACTAAAGAGAGAACTCAAATTGATGGATCAGCCTGCTTCCGTCAGGAGGTCTTTGCAAACCACCAGGGGGATTTGGGCCATTCTTCAGCCACGATGCCTTGAGGCCAGCAGTCCCGAGGGTTGGCCGTGATTTCTTACTCTTCCCGGTAAACTTCCAGACCCGCTTCGGCCCTCACAGCAACCTGGTGTCCTCGCCCCACCCCGCCGTTACCACAGCTGTGCACCAGCACCAGCCAGCGAAGGAGGAGGGACGAGTCACCTTCAGAAAAGGAAAAGAAAAGGAAAAACACAAAAGGAAAGAAGCATTTAGTAATCGGTTTCTTGGACCACATTACAAAAAGGGATAATGACTCTTTCTAGTGTACTTATTGACATTCATTGAGCAGCATATAGTTTATTTTAGCTAGAGTGTGTGATGTAGCATCTATATTTAATTTTGCAAGCTGTTGGGCAACTCATATATTTACAAACACAGTCCTGGAAACAATATGTTTTCTGGTCACATCTGCATCTGCAACATCTCAGGAGCTCTGTGCTGTTTGGCACCGCTCAGGGCATTATCATTTTACATTCTGGTTGGTGCCAAGGTCCAAACAGGCCAGAGCCTGGGCTAAAAGTTCAGATGCAATGACAGTGCTGGAAGAAAGCCAGTAGCAAGAGAAACACTGAGGACGGCAGGTCAGAGTGGAGAGTGGCTTATCAGCGCCACCTTGATTCTGCAGCCTGCCCAGCTATGAGCACTTTCCATGTGATCGGCTCAGGACTGTTTCAGTTTTGCAAGCCTCACACTAGCCCGTGTGTGTATAGTCTCTGCTGGAAAACGAGCTGGAGCTGAGTTGTGGAAGCTCTCCTGCTGGGCCGAGGCAGGGACAGAGAATGGCTTCTCTGCAATATCATATTTGCGGTCAACAAGGGTGTGGAGTGGATGACGAAGCCAGCGTCAGTAGCTGGACCCGGGAAGGGTGGCCAGGTGTGCCGGCAAACAGCATGGTTCAGGCAATTTTAGGAGCAGGAAGTCCAGCTTGTTAGCCAGAATAGGTGAAGAAGAACTCTAGGTGGCAGTGCAGCTCAGAATCAGGCAAAGGACATGCACTTCCCAGAGGTCTCCTTATGCAAGAATCAGGGGAACTGATAGCACAAGGGATAGGAGCCACCCAGGGTATAGGCCCCTTGCAGCCTAAATGAACATACTGCGATTAGACAGGAAGGAAAGGTTACAGGGGGCTTGGGACAGTCTTGCTTGGGTGTCAGGGCATGATGGCTGAACATTGTAACTCAGGGCCATGCAGGAAGCCAGCAGTTGTGGATTGTTCAACAGGCACGGGCTGGGAGACTGCTTGACCTTATGAGCTTTGGAACAGCACGAGTGTAATACCTGTCTTCTCATGAGAGCCTACTGAGCAGCCGTCTAAGCGGGAACCACAGGCTTCCAACGAGCAGGAGGCCTAAGTGCCATTAGCAATGCTGGGGAGAAGTTCTTAGGTGAATCTGCTTTCATGTGATAAGATTTTAAATTTTTCCTCAGCACACAGCAACTTTTTAAAGTGAGAATCACCTAAAGGAATCTAGAAAACCTCACTTGTCTGCAGCTCCTTTTTGAAAATCCATGACTATTAGGTTTGTAGGTCATTCAGACTGTATTCAGACTTTTCTAGGAGATTATTACTGGCTTCTCTGTTCCTGAGTTTTCTCCTCTATGAAATGCGAATAGCTCCTCTGGACATGAGAAGATGTTCCTCAGCTTTTGATGGGGTTATGTCTAAATAAGCCTATCGTGAGTTGAAAATATCATGTTGGAAATCCACTGAAAACACTTAACCTACCAAAAATCACAGCTTTGCAACAGTGTGCTGTCAAATATTAGTTGCTGACCTTTGTCATCTCTTTGTACAGTAGCAAGAGAGAGAAGTCATATTGTATGTCACTATCCTAGAAGAAGATAAAAATTCAAAATTAAAATGGGTTAGGAGTATAGCTTAGTGGTAGAGTGCTTTCCTAGCATGCCAAAGTCACTAAGTTAATTCTTAGCACTGAAAAAGTAATCAAAAATTAGTTCGCACTGAGTGCCTATAGTTTTTCACCATAGTCAAGTCAAAATTACAATAAAGAATGATAAACTTCAATGATTTGAAGGAAAATTGATGTACCTTTAGCTCATGACATTAAGTAGAATAAATCAGACACTCAAACTTAAATACCACATGATTTCTCATATAAGAGAAAATTATCAATAAAGAACAAAACAGACAATGTATAATAGGAAATAGGGAGATAGATTTGGAGTAGATGGGAAGGGTAAGGATAAGGGATGAAAAAAGATTTGAAACATGTTATGTGGCTGTATTAACACCCTACAAGGAATGTAATCATTAGGACCTGCAAACATGCCCTGATAAAAAATAGAAATGGAAAACATCCTAAGTGGAAACATCCTTCAGTCAGAGATCGAGGGCAACAATGTCAACTTCATAGAGTTTTGTGAGCATTAAATGAGTGCTGGAAAAGTGTTTAGATAAATGTCTGGAACATAATCGTAAGTATTTAATATAACCAGAGTTGGTTATAATGGTAGCTGTGCAACTTACAAGTTTTATGTGCCCAAAGTTCGATATGCCACAGACATACATGACCCAGAAAAAAAAAAAACATGCTTGAGGCTTATCGCTGTGAAACCCAGCTTCAGTCTTGATTTTGTCCTAACTAGTGACTGACCTTAAATAGTTTATCATACCTTATGGCATGTTTTCCCACCTGTTGTACCATGTGAAAGGGATTATATCAATGACTCAACTGAGAATTGTGTAAAAATCTTCATGGAGGTTTAAAAATATTCCAATATCTTCCAACTCAAGATCTATCATTTTCTTCTTTCCTTCCTTCCCTATTTCTTTCTTTAATTGAATTCTTTATTGGTACAATTTATACACATCTCACAATCACACATACCATTGGGGAATTTGTACCAATATATGACACAAGTCAATTCTCATTTTTACCCATATCCCCACCCACCCACACCTCCCCACCCCCTTCCTTCCCTATTTCTATTCCATTCTCTATCTCTCCCCTCACTCCCTGCCCTGTAAAAACACCTACCTACTGAGAATCACTGGTCAGGCAATTTTCTGATAAACAATAGACAGAGGCCAAAAGGACAACAAAATAATCATGTTGTCAACACAGTGCCTAAATTTGAAAAGCTTCCCAAAGAAAATGAGGCTGACAGGTATGTTGGCTAGTTGAGGACACAGAGAGGACAGTGGCAAGGCCCAGAGCCAGACATTTGAGGAGTCAGGTGACCACAGGGTGAAGGGAAAGGGTCCTGGATTGTGTCCACTGCCACAGCCATTTACTCTGGAGGACTGGTGATGTTTCTTGAAGAGACCTTCAGAGGTGTTCGGACAGCCATGAGGGCTCAGTTTTGAGTAGGCTTTACCTCAAAGGCTTCAATTCTCTTGCCTATAAACAGCATCAGTAACAAAGAGGAAAACCACCTATTGAGTGAGGTTGTGTCTACAGATTGTACCTCATTGCAACAACCTGGAAAAAATTGTGAACACATTCATACAACATTCATCATAAGCCAGGCACTTTTTAAAGGCTTTACAAATATTAACTCTGTGAAGTAGGATGTCTGTTAGAGTCTTTTTCTCAAAGTTAGTTCTCATAACTACTTCACTCTGGATCAACTCATTGGGAGGGTTGGGAGAGGGAGGCAGATTGGTTCTCAGGCAGAGAGGCTTCTGGGATTTTTTTTTTGAGGGTCTCGCTTTGTAGTTCAGGCTGGCCCAGAGCTCACTATGTAGCCCAGGCAAGCCTCAAACTCAGCAATCTGCCTGCCTCTGCCTCCTGAGTGCTGGGATTACAGGTGTGAGCCACCACCGCCGGCACTGTGGTATGTGGTATTGATTGCTGGTGGGTGTGAGTCTCCATGCCCAGCATTGTATGTGGTTACCGGGGATTGAACTCAGGGCCTTGCACTTGGGAGGCAGGCACTGGAACCACTGAGCTAACCCTCCAGCCCCTTCTTGGATTTCTTAAAGGAGGGTGATGGAAAGTGTTTCGAAGAAGCAGTTTTGAACTGCATGGAAATGAGGTCTTGAAGACTTGGGAAAGTGTGATTTTTCATTTTGAAGTTTATTAGATCAACAGCACCAGCTTCTTTCTTATGGACCTTTTGACTTCATACAAGGTGTTGGGGGCAAAGCAGTCTCCTTGTTCTACTCACTCTGACCCTGGTTTCATCATTCTAAGTCCGTCTGTTTGGCCAAGACCAGGCCAGGAACACCTGGCAGATAAGCATGGAGCCTCAGCCACTCACCTACAGCTCTGTCCTTCATAAGGGAAAGGCTGGTTATCACACAGAGAGACCCATAGAATTTTTAAGCTCACTGAAGGTCTCTCAAGGCCTGCACTTTTCTCCTGACCCATGATGGCAAGGGTCTTGTATGTTCTGTTCATCAGATTGTTCCCACCACTGAGGACCATTATGCATACCTATTGCTTAATAACTGATTGACTATTTGATGGGTAGAGGTGAATGAAAATAAGAAAAGCTGAATTATTACTCTCAGAGTCAACATATCTGCTTCCTTGTGGAATGGCCTCCAGGGAACCCGTTTGCCTCTCTGAGCCTCCCCCCTAAAATGTCTCAAACTAATATAAGAAAATGTAGTAAACAGTAATTATAATTAGCATTTTTCTTTGCATAAATTGTCACTAATATTGTTACCCTGATCTAATGATCTGAGCGCCAGTGGGTCATAAATGAATCAAATTCAGCTTCCTGCTTTAACACACTCCTGCCAGTGAAGCCGAAGTTCACCCGGGGAGGACAGCAGCAATGGAAGCACCACACCTGCCTGGTTCAAATAAAGGAATGATGGGAACTACTGATGTCATCAGGGGAAAGGGCCGTGATCCTTTGATGGCACCAGATCGTTCCAACAAAGCAAAGGGTCTGATCATGGATCTGAGCAGGTGGTGCCTCCACATCTACCCTTGACCTTGAGGTTGTCTCATCACTTTTATCCATCTTCTCTTTGCAAGAAAAATGGGTTTGGGGCCAAGAGGACAAGAATAACATTCCCATGATTTTTTAAAACACTGAGAGGCTCACATGTATTCAGGAAAACATCTCCTCTATAGAGCTGACCAATTAACCACTTAAATGGCTTGAAAACTTATTGAATGTCACTGCCTAATCACTTTATGAAATGTCACTGCTCTCCTGGGCAAAAATTTCTGCTTCATACCTCACTTCTCTTGTGCTTCACTCTCTTTTTGAAACACAGCCTCCAAAGACAGCTGAAATCGTAATGCCATATCCTATCTGCATAGAATTACAGAATTTCAGCGCTGGGCATGATGCTGGGAAGCACCTCACCTCTAGATCAGTTTACTGGCAACTAAAGAAGGGCAGCCGGGAGGGCAGTGCCTTGCCTAAGGGCATGAGTTTAGAGGTAGCAAAGCACTACTCTTCATGTCTGCAAGGCAGAGAAGAGCAGCTAGACCTGCGTCTGCCAGCAAAATATGTCCCCTTGTGCCCAGGCTTATCCAGCTTCTGTGCTCCCGCCTGTTAAAGAGGGTAATATTATCATGCTCCATAAATGGTAATCACTACCCATATATTAAATGATTTATGATGGTATTTATTAAGGATAATAAACATTAACAACTTTATGAGTTACATTCATCCTCTCATCCCTACAGCCTAGCCATGTATTGACTTCTCCGAGGGAACAACTCCTTCTCCTCCATAATTTTCCATGAGGAAGCTTCTATTTCTTCTTCTTTTGCCAAGATTTAGTACACGAGTAACTGATGCCTTTAACCTTAATTGCTTTTGACACATTAAGCATATGTAGAGATTGAAAAGAATAGGAAGACACCAAAGAACCCCTCAAAAGTTCTCGGCTGGGTAAGAACCTTAGGGCGGTGGGCACACGAATCTTATAAGCACTGTTATTTTGAAGACCGCACAGCCTGCTTCGCAGATGACCTCCACTATCCTTGCTTTTCTCTGTTGACAGAACTGTGACCCATTTAATTCATGGCCTAAACAGCAGATTTCAGCTAAATTCAGTCAGCCGAGGAAAACCCACAGCTTGTTTTACTTATACCTTTGGTGCAAAGCCAATTTATTATTTGTCTAGGCGTAAAATTACCTTAAGAGTGGTGAAAGTAAATGGAACTTTTTGGTTTTTGCAGATGGATTTATAATATTTCTCATCAAGGAGTAAGATGAGCCCATGTATTAATAGACAAGCAGCCAACATGGAGTTTTACTTTGCCAGGCAGCTTTAGGACAAGAAAAGAAAACGGAACCATGAGGCAGAAGGTGCTAATTGTTTTATCCTTCTGCATATTAGCAAGACAACCAGAAGTTGTGAGAATTCAGACAGTTAAAATTTGCTTGACAGGTTGCTGTTACAAAATTTCTAGTGACACAATTATAAAGAAAAACAGGAAATGGCCAAAAGCTCTTCCTCTTCAAAACCCCAATTTTCATACAACTGTCAACACAGCAATTATTTTGTCTCCTTTTTTTTTAAGGTGAAGAAACACGTTATAAGGATTTTTTTTTTATAGAAAGTTTTGAAACCTGTTTAAAACTTTTTTCTTGAAAAGAAAAATTTTTTAGTCAAAATGTCTTCAGATTCTGAGGAAAAGCAATGAAGCGGAAAGCGTGTGATTCCAAGGCCAGGTTTTTGAGAGGAGCAGCGAGCCCTGGATTCAGGCATTCTTGCTGCGCTCAGCAGAGTCGGGCAGCAATCAGAACCACTTGATTCTAAAGCTGATATTCCTATACCCAGGCAGGTTCCAGCATATTGTGAGCTCTGAACAAGCATAATTACAAACAAAGCGTGACAAGCCGCACGCTTAATATAGCTCGCTTCTTTTCCAGAGCCGCAGCTTGTTCACATGTCTGCTCTCACCTGTCTTCGGGAGGCCTTCGTTGGCAGGCGAGGTGGTGGCTGCCGCTTCCCGTGACAGAACCAAGACAAGAGATGAAATGGCCGGGGAAGGTCACTGTGGCTTGCAATGAGCCCTCGAAGAAACGCATGGAATCTGCATCCTATATATTGGAGAACAGTGATGTGAAGGGCTGGCAAAAACCAACACGTGGCTGGGCTGGGGGTTTAAGCTCAAGTGGTACTGTGCCAACCTGGGATGCACAAGGGCCTGAGTTCAATCCCCGGTACAGCAAGAAAGAAAAAATGTGGCCTCTGACATTGAAGTTTATTAACTGTGTAGGGAGGGTGTGGTGTGAGGGCCAGGAAGGAGATGACCACTATCCTTTGCTCAAGAAATGGCAGTGTTGGCGTCTTCTCATATGGTAAATGATGGCTCATTTTCAGGGGCCATGAAATGCCCTCACCACTCCAGGCCTAGGCAGCATGGCAGAGGGGATAGATGTTGAGTTTTCTTTAATGTGTTTGCATTAATTTTCTATTACCGTGCAACAAATTAATAGCATTAACAACAGTTTATAATCTCAGAATTGCTCTGAGTCACATCGACAGGTGAGTTGGGTGCTTTTTCCAGTGTCTCTCCAGACTGAAATCAAGGGGCTGGCTGGGGAAGCAGCTCCCATCGGGGGCTGAGGGTCCTCTTCCCAGCTCACACATTGGCCAAATTCATTTCCTTGCAGTTGTATGACTGTGGTACCAACTTCCCTGCTGTTGTCTACTAGGGATTGACTCCACTCCTAGCGGCCACCAGCACTTCTTTATCACATGGACCCGAGGGGCAGTTCGCAACATGGTCACTTATTCCCTTCTGGGTCAGTTGGCACTTGTCATTTTGACACTGCATTTTCTACTGAAGGGTCACCTGAGCGGGCCAGGGTCACCCAGGACACTGGTAAAAGTTACCCATGAGCCAAATTCACAGCCAGCACCATCTGTTATCGATTTGCACTTTCAGCACAGGCTGTATTCATCAGCTCTTAGCTCTAGATTGCCGATTAGTAGCCTGCTCAGGAAGTGTTATCTTCTCTCACTCACCAGTCCTCCCCACACTCAAGGAGACGGCGTTGTATAGGATGTGGATGGGAGGTCGTGGGACTTCGGTACTACAGAACCCTGCCTTCCCCGTGTGGCTCCTCCCAGGGCCAAAGACTTCCATGTGACTCTTTGGTCCCTTGTCCCCCTTGTCCAGTAACCGCAGTCTTCCAAATGATTTTTGTAACTCTCCCTCTTAATATGTCTAAAAATGGAGGAATATTTTATAAAAGGAATTAATCACTAGTGGTAGTTTCAGGCAATACAACAAGCATTTGCTTCTGTGTTGTGAATATTTAGCATAATGTTGGGAGCTTAGAAAACCTAAATTTGTGTTTCTTCAATAGGTGAATATATGAGTGATTAAATGAGAAATACTCTGGACATCCTCGTCAGAGGATGGAATCCATACAACAATGCCTTCTCCTTCCCTCCATGTACAAAGATGAATCCTCTTTTTGGTTTCAAATCCCTTTCCCCTTCTGGTGATGCATGCTTGTTACAAAACACTTGGGGATGTTCCTTCTTCCTATGATTTTATTTTTTGTATTTAATTTTTTAATCCAAGTGGAACTACATTCCCAATATTGTGTATAAAATATTCCATCTCTACCCAATTAGTGTTATTTCTTTTTTAATATACTACTCTTATATATAAGGTCCAATTTGTGAGCCAGAGCTACCTACTTTAATTATTTGAATTTTGTCGCATTCTAAGACTTGAGAGGGTGGGTGCTCCTTCATTTACTTTCTTTCAGCCCCCTCTCAGCCAGGTCAATAAACAAGGGTCTGTCTTACTTCTGCTGTAGCTCCTCAGGCAGCACAGAGGTCTCTGGCAAAGTCTGAACAGAGATCTAGGTTTATATAGGACTTCTGAGTTTTGTTTTCTCAACATCTCTGAGTCCTTCTGGGATATAAACCTCTACTATTTCCTGCATAGCAGACACTGTGAGAACAGAGGCATCTTCTAAGCACCACTCAGCACATAGTAGGTGGTGACTATCTACCAAATTCAGCCACTCTTGTTCCTGTCCCTGCATCCGCACAAGCACAGACTCTAGAAAGCACTGTGCATAAAGCCTGGGGATGGGGTTCCTCAGATTCAGGCCACCTCTGAGGCTGGACAGTTAGGGTTCATATTTGATTCTAGCCGCTGTGTAGCCCCTTCAAGGTTCTCAATGATCCTACAGAAGTTGGAGGTTCTGTCAATCCGAACCATCCTAGAGAACTCTGGAAGGGGCTGTAAATCACGTGCTGAGGCCCCTACAGGAGTCTTGCTGTGCCAGGGAATCGGAACCCTTGCCTCACCCCAAGGAAGCCTATCTCTGGGCTTTGGCAGCCTGAGAAAGACCCCAAACCATGAAGTACAGGTAGTGGGAAGTGAAGCCATTCTGGTACACACTGAAGGGATGCTGGTCAGGACTCTGACACATGCCCTAGACATTCAAGGCTGAAGAAACCGTTACAATTCCAGGAAGCCCCACAGACCCGGATGGATGATCCCTTCCATCTGCCTGGAGGCTGATAAAGTGACTGTGCTTAGGCAAAGCGCAGGCCCTGACATCAGAGGCTGTGGTGAGTCCTAATTGTGAACTGCGAAGGCCAGACTCCTTTCTGGCATCTTTTCTCTGACTCACGAGAGGTGGGGCGTTCCCTCACTCGTGCCTTCCCAAGGGGTGTCTGAAGACAGCTCTGCCCTCCTGGGAGCTGGGATAGAGGACACAGAGCGAGGTGCAGCCGCATGCTGAGGGAGCTTTTGCAGAGGGGAGGGTCTGGAGGTCCCCTCGTAGTCTCACATCTGCTCTGATGACTGCATGGTTTGCTCTACAAGCACGGACCAGTGTCCCACCGAGAAGAGGTCTTGTCTGTTATTTTCTCGAAGCCACTCTGTCTGTGGGATCATGGAAACCTACTGAGAAATTTTGAGAGACAGAAACGGATACTGTTGGGGAAGTCACAGCAGGAACTTCAACGTGATAGGAAGATCCACACCCAGATGTGAGTTCAAAGTCTAGCTTTACCACTGAATAGCTGGAGGCCAAGCAACTGTCTTAATCTCTCTAAGCCCCATCTTCTCATCTGTAAAATAACAATAATATTCCCTGATATATTTTTTTAAGAAAAATCATATGCTTAGCTCAATACCTAGGACCACATTATGTGGCCAGGGTAAAAGATTTCCAGTGGGTCCTACCCTGTTGTGTGTTAAGGTCACAGACAGACACGTAGGATCAGACCAGGGTCCTGGCTGACCTCTCCTCTTGGACTTTTCCAGCTCTGGAGCCCTGGAGGAGACGCACTGAGGCAGAGAGCGTGGCAAGAGAATGAAGAAACCAGCCGCCTGGGGGAAGCATGAGGTGGCAGTGCGGCACTCGGCTTAGAGGGCTTCGGCTGGCAGCGGCCCCATGGGCAGCACTGCTGGCACTGGGCCTGCCCGGCTGGGTGCTGGCTGTCTCAGCCACAGTGGCTGCCGCCGCGGGCCCTGAGCAGCATGCCTCCTCAGCCGCCCAGCCCCCCCTGGACTGGCTGCTCACAGACCGGGGCCCCTTCCACCGCGCTCAGGAGTATGCCGACTTCATGGAGCGGTTCCGCCAGGGCTTCACCACCAGGTACAGGATCTACAGGTGAGTGCGTGGGCCTTGCCTTGGCTGAGACGGGGGCTTCCCTCCAAAACCAAATCTAAGCAGGCCCTGCCCGCATCTCCTGCCCCACCCCCCAGTGCCAAGACAGGCAAGATACCCTCAAACTGAACCAGAGGTGAAACTTGAGGAACACCAACCAGAAAAAAGAAGTCGCCATGTTGTTGTTGTTGTTTTTTTTTTTTTTTAAAGAAAGACAAAAACACATGCAAGCTGGAAAACCTGCTGATGCCTCCTGGGGAACTTAGCAAAAGCGTTTCTATTTATAGGTTGTACTGCTTATAAATTGAGGACAAATCAGGCGGCATGGAATCAGTGTGTGGTCCATGTTGCTGTAGGAGGTCAGAGTCAAATGCTGGGGCCAGGCTTTAACTAATGGGTTAGATACTTTTATGAGTTATAATTACTTAGATATGCAAATGAAGGCAAGGAAGCTCCAGCTCCTGCCTTCTCCACCCGGCTGCCCCGCAGGGTCAGGGCCAGGCCTCTCTCGCCCTTGTCAGTGCCCACGCTCAGCAGGCCTTGTGCATGGGAGTGGACGATACCTCCCTGCCTCCTTAGGTCCACCGCTGACAACAACGGAGCTGAAAGTCACATGTGAGACCTGCCTGGTCTGTCCAGCGTGGGATAAGCCAGGCACATATTCTAGCTGCTGGGACAGTACCCCCACAGTAGGAAGTTCCTCTCGATCCTCACCCTAGGGGACCCAGCAAGGCTCAGGGATCCCCAAGTGTACCCTCGCTTCCAACATCCCCTTGAGTCTTCTGCCTACTGACCCGTTTGTCACCTGCCCCTTCTCCTTCCTTCCTACCTTCCTTCCTTCCTCTCTCTCTTTTTCCTTTCTTCTCTTTTTCTTTCTTTCTTTCTCCCATCTGTTTAAGAGGCATCTTTGGATACTATTGCACACTCCCCTACATTTTTTTCTCCTGTCAAGGACATTTATTTTTAAAATTATAAAAATTTCTCATGCTGCAAAAATGGAGAAAACATGAAAAGATACAAAAAGAAACAAAAACACAAAATCACTCATTGTTTTTAGCATGGAGAGATTGCAATTGCCAACATTTTGGCATGTCCTGTGGACATACTAATGTTTTTCCATCTCTTGCTAGACTTTGCATGACCTACATGAATCACCTCATTTAATCCTCCCAACAGCCCTGTGTTGGAAGAATAGCTATTCTCTTTTTACAGATGAGATAACTGAAGGTCAGGGGAGTTATGCAACTTGCTCAAAAGCACACAACTAGTACTTGGGACTGGATCCCAAGGAATGAGACTTCAGGGTATGAGTTCTTAAAATAGAGACCATTTCTTTTTTCTGAGAGCTTCTGTAACATCTGTAGTCACCTGGACTACAGATGGACCCTGTGGGGCCTCAGACATAAGGTCTGGCAGTATTCAGCACTGGATGATTCCTGAATGAGAAGAAAGGAGCTGTTTATAGAGGCCACTCACATGGTTTACAATCCCCACGTGTGGATGCAGCCAGAGCAGAAGGCCACATACGAGGGACTGGTACCTCATGGGACTAACAGCCTAGAGAGCTTAGGAAGAGATACCGTGACTGTCTGGCCACTTCTCTTCCACTGTACTTAGCTACTGTCAGGGCCTAGAAGGCAATCGAGTTCATATTCTCTGTTTCTATGACTGTAGTCCTTGTTATTCTCCAAAGACTCAGGCTGGAAGAGTGTAAACTGACACCTACTCACACGAAAACAGATGAGTAGAAGAGGATGGAACAGAGGGTTGACTCAGCTTTCAGTAAATATATAATTATACCCCACAAATTTTGTATAATGCAAATTCTGGTTGGTCTTTCTCTTATGAAAGAATGTATTTTTCCACATCTCAAAAAAAATAGAAAATATACTCTGTAATGTGTTTAAGCTGAGAATCTGTCCAGTGTAATAAAATAAGATTAAATTTGCCATGAGCTAGTTGGTTTATTCCAAATCTCGGGAAAGCAATATGACCACCAAAATAAATTTTTAAGAGTATATCAGAACTGAAGTCAGACTGGGTATCTAACACCACTGGCTACTTCAAAGGGATATAGAAAGCAGACAGAATAATCCACCCATTCTTTCTTTCCTCTCTGGGCATTTTTTCTCACTTAGCCCAATATCTGTGAAGCCTGGCAGGCAGTTACTGCCTGGGCAGCAGCTCAGAGCTGACCCATAGTGAGTGTCAGTAATCACTTCTGCACCATCAACTGCTCTATCAATTGGTAATGGTTTTCTGATCATTTAATGTGACAAGCTTTTACAATGTGCCACTCTTTTTCTCTGGGGTCAGTTATTACACATGAACCAGCACTTGAGGAAACAGTAACCAGTCATTCTGACAAGAATGCAGTATTCTGATTTGTGACCCTTCGGTGGGGCGAGAAGGAAATGGTCACACACCACTGCTCCAGGAGCATTCTGGGAGTTTTGCTTTCAGTGATTAAGCAAAATGGCGACTCTATTGATTCCTGCAAGGGTTTATATTATCCCAATGGGAATTCTGTCTAATCCTTTTTACTTTGAACTCTGAAAATTGCCTGATTCAGGATTTTGCCTTAGACTGACTAAAGCAGCTCACAGAAAACTGTTAACATATACATTGAGTCATCCTCCAGTTTTTCTGCTAATATCTAAATGAACAGAAGGAGAAAAATTTTACACAGTGTACCAGAAATGCTTTATGGAGAAATATTGGGTCTGCAACCGAATTAGTCTTAAATTTCATTCTCTAGGGAAGCTCTTGGTACATAGAAATATGGTATGTCCATATGTTTTCCATATCAAAAAGGAAATGGACTTTGATAAGACAGAATAATATTTTCCAATGAGTATGGGGCCAGAATACTTGATATAGAATCACCTGAAACTCGCATGTAACAGAAGCAAGACTGTCCTTCTGTTCTAGCTAATAAAAAGATCATACTTCTTGCTCAGCAAGGTTCTGATGTGAAACCTTAAATTATCCAACTCTTATTTAGATATCAGAATCTGTGCTTACTTGGAAATGACTAGGAACTTTAGATTGGTTCCATCCTCATTAACCATGGATCCTATCAAGCTTCATTCACTCCATTACAGATTTGTCTTCCAATAGGTGCTTATCGGTGAAGACTGGAGCCCTAATGGTAATCTGGGTTCCAACCCTGGAGCTACCATTTTTTGCTGTACATTGTTTGACATAGTACTTGAGTTCCTCGCTTCCCAGTTCCCTTATTTTAATAGTGGGGACAATCAATAGTGTCAACCTCATGAGCTGATGTAGAGGTTAACCAAGTTAACTTGTGTGCTTGGAACAATGCTGAATAAATATTACCTATTATTGGATCACCCTCAATAAATAATAGCCTAGGCAAAAATAACAATGAGATAACTATGAATATTATCTATCTTACAATGTCTCCTGAGGGCATAGCATTCTGCAACCTATATCCAAAGGGAAAAAACTGTTCTCATGCTTGCCTTTTTAAAGCACATTAACACCTACCCCTTAATGTAGCTCTTTTTTGGAAGAGGACTCAATTAGAGAATGGTCAAATTTTCTCTAAGGACTTTCCCTACTCGCTATAATGGTTACCAGAGGGAGCAAGGTATATCCAGCACATAGGGGGTGGCCATGGTCCAAGATCTTGCTGCTAATGTCAGGGATTGCTGAGCAACTGTCCTTAGACATGTTCTCCAGAGCCTGATCAGTGCTGGTTCATGGTCCCAGGGATAAAATGTACAATCTTGGGGGAGGGTATGCAATTAAGAGGAGATAATGTGGTCTCTAATTAAGCCTTTCTCAATAATAGGATGGACTCTGGCATCTTACTCCAGTGTTACAATTCCATTGATCAACTCCTCACATGTCCTATAACCCTGACTGACCGAGTACTGAGCAATCAGCCCACTTCTCAGACACTATCTTTTACTAGCTAGTGGAAAGAGCTCTGGGAGCACAGATCCTGCCTCCAATTCCATTTGTGACCCCAAATGTCCCTCCTTTGCGCCATTCTGTAGCCCTTGCTGCACTAAACACTAAAGTTAGCAACCTCTCAGGCTGTGCTGTGAGGCAGATGGGGACTCTTAGGGTCTAAGGCAGTGAAATAGAGTTGTTCAAGGTCAGAGAGGTAGCTAGATCCAGCCAGAAATAGCACTCAGGGCTCCTGACTTGAAGTCTCCTGCTCATTACTCAAGACCACGCCACTTCCCTTTGACTGGTAAGTGCATCTTCATCATGACACGCAGCCTAATCAGGCACCTAAATTGAGCTGATGCAAATGTAAATATGGTTTCTCGAAACACTCTAGCAGTAATGTTCCATTCTCCCTTTGCTACAAATCAAAGTAATGAGCAGTCTGTTTTTTTTATTTCTTTTTGTATTAAGGTTTTAATAGAGAGATAATCATGGGATTGGAAAAAGTCCAAGCCACTATGATGAAACACATAAAACTTGGAAAGAATAAATTAAAATTAAGAGAGAAAATTAGAAATTACACAGAACAGTGAATATAACGTTGTAGTTGGGAGGACCACAAGGCTAGGTATAATTCCAAAATATTGACCCTGGTCATTACTACTTCCATTTCTACCCACCCCTTTTAGGCCATTTGTTTTGGGAAAACAAAACAAGAAATTAAATAGTTATCTTTAGTGGAAAAAAGAGACTATCATACTCTGGGCAAGGTTTGCAAATATCTAGAACCAAAGTAGAACAAAGCTGAAAAGCAAGAGGTTATAGGGTAAGGAGGGATAGAATCGGACGATGGATGTCATGAATGACTAAAGTTAAGACAAAAGAATTTTCCAACAGCACCTCATCAATAACTGTAAGAAAGAGCAATCTGCTTGGAAGCCATAAGGATGAAAACCAAAAAGCGAGAGGAGCGAGTATGTCGCACCTCCTGTTGACTGCGTGGTTGATCAGCAGCGCCAGTGTAGGCCAAGAGCTTCTTAGAAGTGCAGAACCTACAGAATCTGAATCTGCATCAGGAGGCATCAAAGCTTAAGGAACACTGCATTTGGCCACAGTCGTAGGGAGATGGAGAGGGGTGCAGGATAGCCAGGATGGAGGAGAGGAGGCATTATGGGAAGGCAGCTTCGCCCACACGTATTTATGATAGTGACAATGTACTGGAGATCTTAGAAATGAGAGAGAATAGTCATCAAAGGAGGTTAAATTTAGGAGTTATTAGTACCAAGGCTCATGGACTGATAAGAATAGTTAACAGCAGCAAGAGAAAAGTTAAAAAGCAGAAAAGGCTGCAGGGCCTAGAAGCAGCCTGTGGGTGCCTCCAGGGAGATGCGAGGCAGAGAGCAGCTGTAGAAGCAGTCACAGGAGGAGCTCCAGAGCTCATTTATCATCCCGACCACATCTCCCCAACTAACAAATACTGATTTGGATAAACAGAGAGCCCTGGGAGAGACCCCATCTCCAATTAAGAGATCACAATCCACATAAATAAAAGGCAACCCAAACCAACCTGGGTTGGCTTAGGTACATCCCAGTGATTTCTTTGGGTTCATTACAGCCTCAGTGCTAGAGGGAGGCTGTGTTATCACCTGGCCCCAGGGCTCCTGCAGGGAGCCAGGGCTCTCAGGTGGCTGGGTCAGGCAAGGAAAGAGGTTGGCTCTACTGGAAAATGACTAGGACCTGAGGACACTCGTTAGTCTCCAAACTTCTCACTGAGTTTGCATTTTGGCTACAAGGTACTTAAGGAATAATACACAGATTTGCCTTGTGGTTTAAATTAAAGTAAAGTTTGAGGCAGTGTGATGCTGACAAGCTCATAGTTCACAGGTACACCTTCTCTGAAGGACAGAAGAAAATGGCCAGTGGTTGTTTTGACTAAGAGTCTAGTCCTGATTGTAGGCTCAGTCTCAGGCACCTTACCCTTTCTTCAAGAATTACTTTACAGTGGGCATGGTGGCATATGTCCAAAATCTTAGCCCACTGGAGGCCAAGGCAAGAAAATCTGCAATTCAGGCCAGCCTGAACTATATAGCAAAACCTTGTCTAAACAAACAATCATTCAATCAAGCAAACAAAGAGCTGCTGAGAATGTCTCAGTGACAAGGCCTTGGGTTCAATTTCCAGTACAAAAAAATAATAATTTATGTCATTCCAGAAGTATTTGGAGGATGAGCCCCAGCATATCGTCATCCTCAGAAATTGTGCTTCCATTTCTGATACGGAAAGACACCAAGCATTTCAGAACTATGTGATGTTAGTGAGACGTGTGTCCCCATTATGTGAGATGAGCAAAGACCTAAATGAAAAAGTATTCTGTTTCCTTGGCACAAAAAATAGGGGGAAAAGAGCATGGAAACAAAACAACTAAGTTCAAGAGTACAAGGACAGAAGTCCTCATTCACACATCCATTCACCACATAGTTCTGAGGTAAAAAAAAAAAAAAAAATTCTCATTACTTCACTGAATTCTGAAAAGAAACCAGGAGCAAGGCTCAGCCCTTGATCCGATGGGACTTACAGAGAAGTCCATTCGGAGAAAGTGCTGGACTACTCTGCACAGAAGACTCCAGAACCTGGGATCAGGGACAGTGTCCAGGAAAACCCAATGATAGTTAGAAGCTGCTGTGTAGAGCTGGAGGTTGGCACTGCAGACACGGGAGCCGTGAACCCGGAGCATCGAGTGAGGTTTAGGAGCAGAGTGGCCGGAGCCCTGCGTCTCACAGGCACAGCTGCGCCTCTCCTTGCCCTGTTCTTAGCCTTTTTCTCCAAAATGCCCAAAGTGTTTCTCAAATACCGATTTTTTCCCGAGTGTGCAATTTCATAAAGCTCTCACATGGAAGGATATGTTATTTTCCAGGATTAGAGGTAAAGAAAGTTAAGTAAACGTACTTGTGTGCCTAGAATATGTAGGACCAAGGGTGATCCTTTCCATTTCCACTTTGGAAAAATATGAAATATAAATGCTCACCTAGTGAGAAAATATTAAACAGAGTTTTAAGGTTCTGTAGGTCTAATAGTTCAAGGAAAAATCTAGCAGCATTTATGCTAGTGGCATTAAGGGCAATCTTTCTACACCATGCTGTTCGGTCCTTTCACAAGTATCTATGGGGCATGTCCTTTGTGCTGAGCATTTTCCTATGTATGAGACAAGTGCAAAAAAGATTAAAAAACAAAACAAAACAGGATCCCACTGCTTTCTGGAGACTCAGCAGCCTGACCTGTTGAGTGATGGCATACACATCCAAAATACCCTGAAACATAGCACCTCCGGTGCTGGGGAGAGAATGCTTACTATTAATGGTTGCTGGATAGATTTGGTCCAATATTACTGAGTCAGAATGGATTTTTGTGTGTGTGTGGTTACCAGGGATCAAACTCAGGATCTTGCACTTGCTAAGCAGGTGCCAGAACCATTGAGCTAAATCTCCGGCACTTATTTGTAGTGATTTTTTTTTATTGGTAAATTTTACTAGTACATTATATATACACATCACGATCACACTCAACATTGAGAATTTGTACCAGTATATGACACAATTTAATTCTCATTTTTCCCCTTCCCCTACCTACCCTACCACCCCTGCCCCATATACACAAGCTTTGTAAATATCCTATCTTTTCTCTGGTATGAGAAACTGAAGTTGTAAATGTGTTCTAGAATGTATGATTGACATTGTAAAATAGTAAATATTCAAAGGGAAGTGTGGTTTAGGGGTAGAAATGAGGAAAGAAAAGAATTGATAGTTGAAAAAAAATAAAAAGGAAACAAAGCAGAATGGATTCTTAGGACACCAGTCTCACATTCCTCCAAGACACAGTGGATCTTGCCCTAGACTTTCCCACATCTTGGGAGGCCACACCCAGGTTAGCTACTCTGGTTTGAGGTAAGACTGCCATGATGGTCTGTGAAGAGAAAATATGAAACTAGATATGAAACGAAGCAAGCATACAGAATGGCCAAGGGGAGAGAGCAAGATCGGTTCTGTTTTCAGAGGAGATTCAGTAGAGAGCTCTTGAGTCAGTCAAGCAGAGAAAAAGAGGATTAATTTTTGCCTCAGGAAATAATTAATTTTATTCATGAATGAATTGCTGCTTAGAGACACATACGTGTAGGAAGTAGTGAAGAAGATCGCATCTGGAAACTGTCACGACACAGACACAAGCAGGCAGGACACTGGCTAGCTATATTTTTCTTTTCTTTAAGAGAAGAGCTTTTTCTGGGTCGGAGAGTCTCAATTTTTTTTTTCCCCCCTTTCCAGCCTCTGTCCCATTTCTCCCACCTCAGAGCTTCCCACTTCTTCCACAAGAAAATTATTTCAGTGCATGGGGGCCGGGAGAGAGGGGCAGGGGCAGGGGCTTTTGGTTCTCGGCATGTACTCAGTGAACATTCATGTGTACCGGCCATGCCATAGGCACTGGAGGGAGCTGGGCCCTCGGGGAGGACTCACGAGAGAGACCTGTCGCATGTGGCTGCGGCCTGTGCCACCGTAGAAGGAGACGTGGCTCTTACGCTAATCGCCCCATTCCCCTCCTTGATCAGAAGCCGATGAGGAGGGTCAAGTGCTTCCCAGATGAAGGTCTGTGGCTCAGTCTGAGATAAAGTTTCCACTCGTACCTTTGCACCATTACCTCCAACTGAAGACAACCGAACCTCACTTGTCTGTCTGAATGAAGGGCCTAATTCTTTTCATTAGCATATGTTTGTGGCACATACTAATTACATCCTTTTTGGAGACATAATATTTATATCTATAATCTTGATCATTTTGGTCCTCTTTCCCTCACGACTTTACCTTCTCCCCCTTCTCTCAGAACTCCTTCTCCATCTCCATATGATAAGCCCAGTCCTAAATCAAGCACCTGGAGAAGACATCCAGATTGTGTGAGCAGGAAGTGTAGAGGGAACAAACGCCAAGGTAGCAGACTGTGGAGGAAACAAGCAGAGGGTTTGTCCATTCGGGACAGGTGCGTCTGAAAGACAAGACCCTTTGGTAAGCAGGGGTCTCCGTGCGTAGCCCATACACAGACCTGAAGCATGATCCAAAAGAGTAGGTTGTGTCCAATCTCCCAGAAGAAAAGAGTAAGGAAATGTTCTGATAAGCTAGAGTTTGTAAAACGTCTATTTAACTCAAGGAGAAGAAAGCAAAGAACTCTCTTCCCTATGATTAATGGTGTAATCATAGCTAATATATATATTGAACACGTATTGTATGCTCAACATTTTACAAACTCCTTTATACACAGTCTTAGTCACTGTCTCGTCCCTGAGACACAATACCTGACACCCACAACTTAAAGGAGAAGTTTATTTTGACTCAGTTTGAGAATTTTTGGTCTGTGGTTGACCAGCTACAGGGCAGAACAGCATGGCAGCGGGGCCAGGCAGAGAGAGGCTTCTCAGCTCAGAACAGCCAGGAATCATGAAGAGAAGGGACAAAGCAGAGTTGAGAATATATCCTTCCAGGTCCTGTTTCCAGTGACCCTCCTTTTCCGATCAGGTCCCACCTCCTAACAGTACGTCTGCGGGAGTGCCCCCATGATCTGGTCATTACTCAAACATTTGAGACCTTTTTGGGATTTGCCAGCTTTAAGGCACAACATATACTTTATTTAAAAGTATTCAGATAAGTGTTCTCCAAGGGTATGCTACTTGTATACCCCCCTTATGAATAAGAGTTGTCTTTTAGAGGTTGTACCCAATCTGAAGGGGGAAGAGCTAGCACCCAACGGATAGAAGTGGGGAACCTGATGGTTAAATGCTCCTCAGTGAACCTAATAAGTCATCTACGTCTGGGATACTTAATGTTCTCAGAGAGGAGGTGCTGTCAGCTGTACTTAACTCCAGTACTTGCATCTCTTCCTTCTGGAATCCAACTGATCTTTGTGATGCAGAAGATGGGCCTCAGGGAACTGGAAGAAGGCTCATCCCAGACAATGAATTTACAGCTATCTTTTCGCACCAGAAAGCAGCATCTGCACTTGGACTTAGGGAGCCCCGTGTGGGGAAACTACAGATGGCTTTTCCTGAAGCTGCATCCCCGGGAAATTGGGCTGTGTACTAACTTTGTACTGGCAGCGTGTGTCTACAAGGACAAGACAGAACTTCTATAAATTGTGTCCTTTACTTGAGGGACACTTCTTGTCACTTCTGAGATGCAATATCTTCTTTTCTGACAAATGGCATATAAAAATTCAGTATTAAGTAACTACAGGAATTGATTTAAAACTATACATGTCCACTCGGAAATGTTATGTTTCAAGGAACAGTTTTCCCAAACCAAAACAAAAGTGCACTGCTGCAAATAACCTTTAAAAAAAAAATCAAAGAACAGTGAAGTGACAAGATTGGCATGTGCCTAGGACAGGCCCACTTCCTCTCATGCTCATTACACTCTGCAATCAGCTGAGGGAGTGAAACAGACCCCGGTGTCAGGATTTGTAGGGATAGTTTTGGGCCAGAAGACCAGTTCTAGCTAGGGAACCTTTGGGAGAAGATAACAGCAATCTGTCAGGGCTCATCTGCCAAGTTTTAGCCTGTATCTTGCTTAATTCTCCATGGTTCTATCACCCTACCAGGCTCTCCCTGGAAATGTACCCCTCTCCCTAAACCTCTCTGAAGAGCAAATAAGCTCTGAATGTCTGAGAGACCAAGAAGTCTCCCTGGCTGGGGAGGAAGCTCTTATGGGAGAACAATGAGGTGGCTAGCTGGGAGGATTCTCATTTTCTCTGCATTAGGAGAGCTTGGTCTCACCTGGGGATAAGCTAGTGACGGAGAAGGGACAGGAAGGAAGGTTCTGCAGGGAATTACTTCTCCTGAATCTACGGAGGCTTGTAAACACCTAAGGATCCCTGGACATAAGGTACAGAGTTGGCTTACTAGTAACAGAGGTAAACTTTAGCGTCTTGCTCACCGCCTCAGGAGATACTCTAGATTGTAAGTATGACAAAATGTGGCATGGAAAGGAAAGGAGGCTGGGGCTGTCCTTCCATGTTGGCATGGCTCATTGAGAAACTACCGTGCAACTGGGACTCAGGAGAAGAAATGTGATTCGCGAGTGATCACATGGTCTTTGGCAACCACTAAGTAGAGCTGTGTGTAGTTTGGTGGCCACGTATTTATTATTGCCAGGTAAGAAGATGAAATCTGAGAGTACAGGATTTAGGAGCCTGTGCATAGAGGTCACACCTGCAGTCGGTGTCTAGGTGTGTAGGAGATCTGTTGACATGGGATAGCAAATCATGATGCCTGGATCTGTGAATGAGAAGGAAACTATCAGTCACCTGTGTGCCACCCAACGCAGACAACTACTTTGCCCACTTCCAAGGTGGTGGCATAACTGTGCCAACTGTTAGGATTTTCACGAACAGCCTAAAGGACTGTAAAGATCCTTTTGCAATTAAATCATGGTCTTTTATCTCCATCACTTCACTTATTGGTCTTGATTCTGCTTTTTCTTTTCCAGAACAAATCTAAATGTCTTTCTTCACAGCGAGTGTCTAGATACTTGAAACTGTTATTATTTTTCTGATTCTTTGACTTCTTAGCACTCTCTAACTTCCCTCCGGAGGCTGTTTTCTCTCTTTCCTCACGTCCTCTTGGATGCTGCCCTTATTTTCTTCCCCAACCCTCCCCTTTTCATCTTCCTTTATAAAGGAGATACATGAAATTTATTTTGACATCAGATTTTCTTCTTAAACCAGCTCCCGTTCCCAGGGACCTCTCTCACTTGCTCGCTTCCCAAAGCACTCAGAGATTTTGTCATGGATCGATACTGGCTCCCCGTCTTCGAGCTCCGCACGTCAGGCCTTTCTCTGTCACAGACGCCCCGCGCGTCCTGCCTTCTCCACAGCTCTGGCAAATGAGCGGGGCTGGTTCTGGGTCAGAGAAACAGCTCGGGACCCCGGGCGATGCTGCTCTGCCGCCGAAGCCGCGGAGCCTCAGGAAGAGTCCGAAATGTGTAGTGAGGTTCGCGTTGAGAGAACACGGTCTTTTCATTTCAGGACAACAGTTGTGACGTTTATTTTCAAATTCTCACAGAACTACATCTACGTCCTCTTTGGCTCTATTCTGTGTGCTCAGATTTCCTATCTGTGGTAAAATGAGAGGCATAACAAAACTCATCAGGTTTCCCCCTATACTTAACGTGTCTCCTCTGTTCTTTCTTTTTTTTTTTTTTTTTCGGTGGTGCTGGAACCGGGAATCAAACTCGGGCCCTTGTGCTTCCAAGGTAGTTGCGATACCACTTGAGTTAAATCCCCAGCCCTGTCTCTTCTGCTCTTTGCAGTGCTTCTTGGTGTGATCAGCCCCTCAGGTACTAGAACTCCTGCCTATCCTCAAGCCCTAGCCCTGTCTAAACCTTGTGGCCTGTGCCTCCGATCTGTCGGATCTAGCCTCCACTGCTGGGTGGAGTGATATATTTCTGCGACCCCAGCATTCAGGAAGTTGGGACAAGCGTATCACCATGAGTTCAAGG
The DNA here is from genome assembly GCA_004025085.1 of Thryonomys swinderianus. Classification (NCBI taxonomy): domain Eukaryota; kingdom Metazoa; phylum Chordata; class Mammalia; order Rodentia; family Thryonomyidae; genus Thryonomys; species Thryonomys swinderianus. The sequence continues at coordinate 15,168 of PVIC010000969.1, read as the reverse complement.
CCACACTGGGCTAGACGTTAGTGAGACTCTGTCGCAAACAAACCGGTCTCTACTGTGTTTTCATGCCTTCGTAATTTAACACTTTTTCTTTTCTTTTCTTTACCTTTTTCTATTGCTGCAAGTCCTCTGTTGGTTCCCCTGTAACCAAATGATAAAACCCATACTCATTTGTTTAGCATAAAAGTAATTTCTATATCTACCCATTCAGTATTTCTACTGAATGATACCCTGTGCTACTAATTATGCCCCACCATTTTTTCCTGTTTTTCCTGTGTTCCAACCCCAGTGAACATCTCCAGATTTGCCCAGACTCAGAGGGTCTTTTGGCACTGTCTTTCCCTGACTCATTCCCTCTTCAAAGCTCTTTCCATTTTCTCTGCCAACTGAGCTCCTACTCACCTTTTAAACCCATTTAACTATCATCTCCTTTTGAAGTCTTTGTTGACTCCTACAAGGTTAGTGACTGTTTCTTATCGTTCCCCTTCGTTCTCTTCATATATCTCTTTAGAACTTATTTTGTATATTTGTGTTTTGATTTATCTCTCTTTGCTCTCCACTTGTATGTGAGCTCCTTCAGGCAAAAAATACATCTTATTTCACCTTCCTGTTTCCAGCACCATGTCTGCCAGATACGAGGTTGAAACCATTCAGCAAGAGTTAGATGTTCCAGGAATTACTATAGTGAAATAAATGGAGCAGAAACAAGAGGTTGGGACTTCAGACTCTAGAATAGACTCCTTTGATTCAAATCACATTTTGGATGATTCTAACTGTGTGAACTTGTGTAAGTGGTTTTGCATCTCTGAGCCTCTTTTTTGGTCTTCAGTAAAACTAATTGGATAAGAGTACTCTTTCCAATTATCTACCCCCGAGAGGCTTGACATTTAAAAATAAATGTTTATTGGCCAGAGATTTAGCTCGGTGGTTCTGGCACCTGCCTAGCAAGCACAAGGTCCCTGGTTCAATCCCTGGTATTCAAATACAACAATAGTGAGGGTAGTGACTCATGCCCACCAGCAATCAGTGCCACATACCACAATGCTGGGCGTGGTGACTCATGCCTATAATTCCAGCACTTGGGAGGCAGAGGCAGGAAGATTGCTGAGTTTAAGGTTTACCTGGGCTATGTAATGAGCTCAGGCCCAGCCTGAACTAAAAAGCAAGATTCTATTTCAAAAAAAAGTTTATTTTCTCGTGAGGAACATCCATGGGAGAACATGAGAAAGTGGAAAATGAGAAGTATAAAGAAGAGTAAGTGAAAGGAGAAAAGAGGTGGTCTTCCACTATTACACTTGTTCTACTGCCTAGAAATCCATACATTAATCAAATTTGTCACTTAAAATCTGCATAATGCTCTGTCCCTCACTGTAGACTGAATTAATCTATCCATTGATTTCATAGTTCTAGATATCTACTTCAAAGTAAAATCGGCAGTGGCAAGTGTTTCCCTCTGAGCACAATCTACACACCCAAATCCCGTGGCATGCAAGCCAAGACCAACACCATTTTTCAAGTGGTGAGGTGGTAAAAGCAAGAAAAGACTCTCAAGTAGGAAGGTAGAAATGTGGCTGAACTGGGAGAAGTAAAAATATATGTGTTTGACATCATAGACATCACAATCAGGTAGTGGAAAGTATTTCTTCTAGATCTAGACCATATAGTCCAGAGCCCAGATTGTTCTGCTCAGATAGAGTTATGAAGTGATATAATTAAGATAGTTAGCAGGCAAAGCAACAGTTTCCAAGTCATAGTGACTGAGGGACGGTCAATGGTGCCTCCGTTCATGAACTTGATTCTTTCCACAATTCTGGCCAAAAGCACAATCGGATGAAAATTGAATCAAATTCAATGATTAGGTTCAATGCTGCCCTTATGGGGAAATTTGATTAGTTTCTCTTCCACTTCAGTTTGTGACCATAATTGTGGAAAGAATTATGTTTGTGAGCTGAGATGCTATTGCACTTTTTCACTCACATCACATTCTGGTGTAATTTATGGGAGATTCAAGGAGATTGCTTCATGACCTCCTTCACTACCAAGATCCCTTAGACCTCTGCCATCCCCCCAGACCTCAAACTTCTCTTCTGGTCCTGGACAACAAGGAAAGGGGGAGCATGAAAGACTTATTGGGAGTTTTTGTTTTTGTTTGTTTTTCTGACAGGCTCTTACTTTGTAGTTCAGGCTGGCCCTGAGCTCACTGTATAGCCCAGGCAAGCTTGAACTCAGCAATCCTCCTGCCTCTGTCTCCCAAGTGCTGGGATTACAGGCATGAGCCACCATGCCTAGCTCAAATTACATTTTTATAGCCTTCGTGGCTAATACATTCAAATATATTAATAAAGGAAATATGGAGAGTAGAAAGAGCATCAGCTACCTTTACTTCTTATTTATCTATATATTCTTGACTAAAATGCTTAAGTTACCTGAGCCTCAGCTTACCCAGCTATAAAATAGGCCTAAAGCTGTGGTGCTTGTCATTTAGCTACTGCTATAATTATGCATAAAAATTCCGTAGTGTAAAACAATAATTTGTTCCTACCATGCATGCTTTGTTACCTTTACTTCAGGATGAAAGTTTTCAGTGAACGTGGATCTTCCTTTCAGTGGTGTTTGTTATATGGCTTAGGGTAAAACAGCAGCACCTCTAGTAACTGGCGGAGCAATTCTCATAGTGAGCACAATAGTATAGATGGGAAAGTGAACACAAATGGTGCCTCTTGAGTTCTTGACTCAGAATTGTTATCACTGGCTCTCATTCCTTCATCCAAAGCAAAGTTCTGTAACCATCCCCATTGTGCATATGGGGTTGAACAATAAGCCCCGTCCACATAAGTGATTGATAGCAAAGTCACAGATCCAGCAGCTCCTAGTACAGGCAAGAATAATGATTCAAGGGACAACTGTGGCATTTGTATGATTGGGCTCTTTATTTTAAAAATATAAAACATGGAGCTTCATTCCTAAAGACTTAGGGTCTCAGTAATCACTGGGCTGTGACAATGGTCATAATGATGATGATAATGATGCGCTCAGATCTTGTATCCAAATGTGCTCTCAGGGGCGTGGAACATATTGTTCGGATAGTGTTCAATTTGGTCAGGTCTATAACAAGAAATACCCTGACAAGCTGGATTGCGAGGAGAGTAGGTTGAACATGAAGGCCTAGGGATGTGGAAACTCACAAAGGAATGAAAAATAGTGCAAAGAAGAATGGCCTATATATAAATACATCTAAATACAGTACCAGAAGGCCTATCTCATTCCAAAAAGAGTAAACTTTTAAGGAAAATGGAAGGATTTGACAGTCTATAGGGATTTCTTTTGGAGTGAAATAGATAATAGGAAGCCTACGAAGCAATCTGATGCTGGGAAGGATGGAATGAACTATCTGCTTGCTGAGCAAAAGTGAGCACAAGAGTAGGTAGCTAGTGGCAGACAGAGTCATTTTCTCTGTAGTCATTTTCTCAAATGAGCTCTGGGGCAGCAGGTTGACTGGTCATGGCAAAGCTATGGTTTCTGTGCTGGAAAATCATGTTTTAACTTCCTTTTCACTTCCTTGTGGTCTTACAGATTCACTGGTCTTACATACCAATGTGTGCATCTATTTTATGTTGATTCTACAAACACTTCACTCTCCGAGTCCCCAGATCCCTTTAGGGCAGTGTGAGATTTGCCAAGCACTGATCTCCTTCTCCTCCTTCTTTAAACTTGATTCTCCCCCTCCCCATTTCTCCCAATCAGCCTTAATTAAACTGTTTGAAAGCTGCAGCTTGATTTTAATTAGAGCAAAATTGAAAAGATTAGAATGAAATTGGCCAATCATTGTTTACGGGCCGTTGTTTGAGAACACAGCAGGCTGCTGAATTACCTCCATGCCAGGCTTCTTGAGTTATTCCAGACAGCAGGAAGGACAGAGCACTGGGACATCAGGAAAGGGCTAGACTCATTTCTTCTCTTGTGCTTCCAGAAGTTGTAAGACCCAAGAAACTCCTTAACTGAATGACTCTGAGATTGAAATCTTCCAACCTAGGTATTTCTCCTATCCACATGGACCAACAAGGCACAGGAATGACTTGTGAAATAGAATAAGGTGGAAAGTGGTTCCTGAACTTGAACTCAGGTCACAGTCAAAGACAAAACAGTCATTGGTAGCATGGTCTGGATTCTAGTTTAACTCTACCACTAATCAACTGAATCCGGGGGCAAATCATTTCTTTTATTTGTTAACCTGTGAAGAAATGATTAATGATATTACTTTTTCCTTTCTTCCAAGGTTCTTGGATAGATGAAAGAGTTGAGCATGTGTGAAAATTGTTTGCAATTAAAAAAAAACCCTAAAAGAATGTTCTATACCAATATGAGAGATTATGATTTTTATTATCATTTCTTTTTATAGCTCAGATTAATCATGTCTTATTCATTATAGCAGTAGAAGCTCTAATGGCCAAGTACATTACAGTAATCTGTTGTTGAGATAGAAATCTCCTGATGATGGGACGTGTCTAGAAATACTGCCTTCTGTACAGGAGCCAAAGCATGACAGATCCCCGATCCCCTGAAATGGCCTGCTACTGAATGTGAAACCCACTTAGCCCAGATGCTGAGGTAAATAACTGACATCCGTCAGTCTGCATGTTGGCTTTGAATAGCCCTTTTCGCGTGAGTTTTTCAAGATGAAAAATGTGAGCACCATGAAAACAGATGATAACGTCTTAGCTTGGTGGATTGAACCTGGATGTGAGGTGTGTTGGCAGAAAGATGAAACTGGTGAAGAACTCTCAGTGTCTGGAACACTTAAAGAATACCAGGATCCTCACAGAGTCTCTTGTGTCAAATTGGCAAGACTCAAGGCAGCTGGGGGAAAACAACTCTTCAGAGAAAGGTGGGGTGAGAGAGCAGAAGCATTTGGATTTATCCAGAACTGGTTGGTAGGTGAGGAATTTTCCTATGGGTCATTGCTTGACAGTTTAAATAAACAAAGGTAATTCACAGAAGAAAAATGATAGGACTGTTAGTATCCTTGCCTCAAGGCTAATTCAACATTTAGCTCCAAAGTTCTTAAATATTTCATCCAATGATTTGTGTCTTCCTTCATTTTTCAAGAAAAATAAGGCGCATTCTTTGTTAAATAGTCCTTATGAGGATGATGGTTCGGAGGATGATAGCTTAGTCCCTCTCTGTGCACTGAGGACAAAATGTAGAGTGGGTACCCCAAAAGAGAGGTTACTGAAAATAGATCAGCAGGGGCCAAGAAAGAAGGGGCCATATTCCTCTCTTGACAGCCCATGTGTTTTGTCATCATGTGTAGAGAGAATCTGGGTGGCTTTAAGACTGTCCCTCAACCTCCAGGAAGTCCCAGATCCTATTCTGAAAAGGCCGCTGCCTGAGCAAGCAGATGATTGGCTGGCTCTGTTGGAAACAACATTGATTCCCTTCCAGTAAAGCCAGCCTGGAGTTTAACTCATGAAGAACAAATGGGTCCTAAAACATACAGGCACACTGGCACTGGGACAGGATGGTGCCAGGCACCCAAGAATGCCATGAGTGGAAGGGGTAAGGAGCTACATGCTCAGGATATAGGGAATATGACTTTCCCAATGCTAACCCTACTGGTGGTCTTGAAAATGGTATTGAACATGTTTCCCCCATAGATGTGGAAAGATAAAAGATCAGAGAACTGGTAGTAGAATAATCCAGCTGCTGAGCATGAAGTCTCAGCACAGGGAAGAACACTGTAAGCTACACTATTCATAACTACTAGATTTCATTGAGGAATAGTTAAGACATGTTATCCATGTATCTGTCTCTTACCTACCTACTTATTTATTTTTAAATACCTTCTTAAGGCTCACAGAGAAGGAAACATCACAGGTAATGACTCTTCATGGGGGCTGGGTCAATGTTCTCAGTTTATAGGCCCCAAAAGTGGTGCTTAAGCACACAGCTGCTGGAAACCACTCCTGGGATGGATGACTCCATGGTGCCCTGTCTGAGTCTTTCCTCTTTGGAAGCCAGGGAACCCTGCAGGGGGTTCTTGCGTGCAGATTCCTTATTGACCTTAAGTAATAGAGGAGCACAGTACTGCAGGGTGGCCAATGACTTGGAGATACTACCTTTTATTTACATGTTTTGAATGAGGAACATCTTATAGGCATGTTGTATTCTTGCTGGAGATGCTTTTGTTGTTCAAACTGAGAGCTGGCTCAAGCTGATCCAGTCCCAAAGCCCTGTGAGAACTCCTGTTGCCTGAGGTTTGGCACAGCTCTGGTCTAGCTTTCCTACTGCAGAAATCCCTTCGGATTCTGGAGAAACCCTTAAATTCATATACAGTCTGAAGTATCATGTATTGACAATCTGGACTATTAGTATTAAGCAGTTTGGAACAAAGATAACTGATCACTTCTGAACTGTGAGTGCTGGTGAGGATGGCTGATGTTACAGACTTGGTTACACTTTTGGATCTGGATTTTAACTTCCTTAGACCTCCTATTGGTTGCTTTGGTAATTTCATGGATCTGTTAACCCTTTGAAAGAAACAGATACTATTTACTCAAAACCAATCTAAAATATGGAAGAGGGAGATGAAATATGAAGTGAACTTTTGTCAAGGATTGCAGGCTACCGAAGTACCCTTTCAAAACACCACACGAATACCTCACCTAGTCCAAGTCCACCCTGAGGAGCGTTGTTTACTCCTGCGCTCCACACATGAGCCCTGGATATAGTGGCCTCTGTTATTCTAAAGGAACTTTCTATAGGGATGATAGATAGTATCGTTTGAAATGTTTGCTTTCTCAGACTGTTTACTGTGTAACAAACACAGTGGGAGAAGACGTTATGAGAAATGGCTAAATTGAAATGGAGATTTACTTGATGTCTTAATTGAAACAAAGATGATGGCTTAATTGAAGCAGTGTGTGTTAATATAATTGATTTATAGAAAACATTCTTTTCTTAGGAAAAAAGAGCCTTGATTATTTTATTACTGGAAGAAAACTGCTAACTGGAAAATCGGAAATGAACACTTATTCTTTGAATAGTAGCTCAGGCTGCCTTCCAATAGCGGTTTCTGAGGTTTTCAGATACTGGAAAGAACCAGGTTAATGTGTTTTGTCAGCACACTTTTACCATTTTCTGACTGAAATGCCATTCAGAGATGTTTCCCCATTATTTTGACCCAGTGGAAGACCCCAAAGGGCAGGAAAAAAAAATCTTTGCAGAAGAAAAAACCCTGAAAACTCAGAATCTGACCCTCCTGTGGCTGAAGCCTTGTGCCTAATGCTGACTTGACATTTGTATTAATCAGGTTTCCATTCCTATAACAAAGACACCCAAGGTTTGGTGCTTTAAGAAGAATAGAAGTTTATCTGGCCCGTGATTTTGAGATTCAGGGTTCTTGAGATCCTCCTTGGCTGAATCACATGGTGGGTGATGTCATGGTGGGAGTGTGCGTGAGAGGGAGAAATCACATGGTGAAACAGGAAAGATGAGCCAAGAGAAAGCACTCGGCTTGTTCTTCATTAACAATCTCCTCCGGAGAACGAGCCAGCGTTCCAGGAGAACTGCTTCATTCTGTCCCAGAGCAGCACCCCAAGTGAGCTTCCCTCCATCTCTGGGGGTCCAAACCATAGCAGTGGGCCACTGTAGTTTATTTTGCAAGTGGGATCTGCTTTGCATTTTCTTTATTTTTTTTTTTTATGTAGCACCTTATATGCATTCTTTGTGGTTCTTTCTCTAATGAAGTTTTTGATAAATTTCTTCAAATATAATCCCTACCCTTATGTATTCTTTAAAGCAACCTCTCTCTTCCTCTCTCTCTCTCTGTTGCTCACACCCCCACACACACCCCCCCCCCACACAAACACACACACACGTACACATATAGCCTCATACCCACACACTTCTACACACAATATTATGATTGCCCAATGCCATCTACTGGCTGTTACCTAGTGGGCAAATTAACATGTATGTGCTTCATTTTCATCATACATAAGATAAAAATAATTATATTTATCTTCTTATAGAAATATTTGATTAGCTAACAAGTAAGATACTTTAAATGCTTAGCCCATGGTAAGAATTAAATATTAACCCTTAATTTTTATTATTTGCACATAAAATGCTTCCTAGAACAGTGTCAGTCATTTTTCTAGGTCATTTCTGTGCTATGATTTCCTGAACAAACATTGAAATTGGAGCCAGACATTTGTCTCTGATTCCTCCCATGATGCTGTCTACCGACTTGATTTTCAGTCTCAATTTCTTCTGCAAATGGGCATACTGAAACCACTTTAATCCAAAAAGTTTTGGTGTCATATAAGTGTTACACTGTGCTTTGAATATAGAGAAAATTCTTGTTTTGTATAGGTTTTAAAAAAAAAAAGGAATGTTCTGGGTAGTGAAACTATTTTTGCCAAAGATACTAAACACTTACAAAGAATAATAGTGCAATCAAATACTGGCACTGAGTTTGAAACTAACGTCTCTCACTGATGGTGTGACTGGTTCCAAGCTAATTTCTTGGGGCTGGGGTTACAGCTCAGTGGGATGGTGCTTGCCTACAATGTACATAGGACTCAGTCTGGCCCTCAGCTCTTTCTGAGGTTTCAATTGTTGTTACCGTCACAGTCTTCAATTTCCTCATTTAAGTAATATGCACTCAAAACTAGGGGTTTGGATGAAACATATGTTTTTCCAAGTGTGATGTCAAACTTGATGAAAGGTTAAAATTCTAAGACTATTGCTTTGTTTGGTGAGCTTTAACAAAACGAGTGTGAGAATGTGGCAAAAATTACTGTCAGCCCCTCTGAGGAACAGAGACGTTGGTCATTCACATGCAGTGTTAGACACAGTTGAATCTGATTGAGAGGTGTTTTCATTCTCTAGATGTTAGAGCGTGGACAACACACAGTCACTGGAAGTTGTCCACCTCTGATGAGCACAATATGAGAGGACAAAACAAAGGAATAAATCAGCATTACTTTGATAGATATTTTTTAATGCACAAAATTATAAATATGCTACATTTTTATAAATCAAATCTACTTTTCTCATTGATATACATATATATATATATACACACACACACATTTAGGATATATTATTTTCTTGTAAATTAATCACTAACTGGTTGTTGCTCCCTTTTATTGTCATAACTATTTTTTTTTTTAGACAGTGTTTCACTTCGTAGTTCAGGCTGGCCCTGAGCTCACTATGGAGCCCAGGTAAGCCTTAAACTCAGCAATCCTCCTGCCTTTGCCTCCCTAGTGCTGGAATTACAGGTGTGAGCCACCATGCCAGGCCCTGTAACTATTTTTAATCAATTTTTCAACAATTTACAACAAGAGGATCAAGAGAGCTGTGACAGGGCCAGAGGGTTAGCTCAGTGGTTCCGGCACCTGCCTTGCAAGCGCAAGGTCCTGAGTTCGATCCCTGGTGACCACATACAATGCTGGGCGTGGAGACTCATGCAATCAATACCACATACCACAGTGCTGGGCGTGGTGGCTCACGCCTGTCATCCCAGCACTCAGGAGGCAGAGACAGGAGGATTGCTGAGTTCGAGGCTTGCCTGGGCTACATAGTGAGCTCAGGGCCAGCCTGAATTACAAAGCGAGACCCTGTCTCAAAAAAAAAAAAAAGAGAGCTGTGACATAAAATAAGTGATGTAAGTGATCCTTCATTTGATTGTTAAACAAAAACATATGTGATCACACATCTCACTGTTAGGGAATATAGAAATGTTCTATTGTTGGAGATAGACAAAAAATTCTGCCCTTGTAGAGTCTAGGTTTATGTTCTAGTGGGAGAAAAAGAATAAACAGAGGCTATGTCAGGTAGTGAGAAGTCCACGGAGCAGAGAATGGGGCAGAGTAGTCAGGGACTGTGTCTCAGAGGAGGCAATGTTTGCCAGTCCTAACTGAGATACTGAGCAGCCCACTGACTACTAACTCTTGGTTTTTATATTCAATTCTATACAGTCCTACCTCTACAGTAAAGTGCCTTTCCTTTCAGGGAAGGGCTTTGACCACTGTAAGAAATTATAGAAGACAGAAAAATGCTTCCCCCAAACCTAGAAGAAGAATATGATAGGAATTATTAGTTAATGCTGTCTAAGTATAACCTATCCAAGACAGTATTGGGTTTAATTACCCTTAGGATTCTTTGTTATCTTTATTTCTACTGCTATGTTTAGTTATCTGCTTTTATGACTTGCCACTGCAATTATCAACCAGTCAATGAGGGGGTACTAGTTTCCATCCAGCCAATTAGAAATGAAATCAGGCAACAGTTCTTTACTCTGCAGTGGGATTTGGGACAGAAAATGCTTTTGACAAATACTCTGTACTTTAATTAAAGTTTAGCATTTCCTGCACTAAAGAAATAACTGATAATGTATTATTATAAACTTGCCTACTTAGATAAATAAAGTCACACTGCGAGAATTTTGAAAGACCCCGTTGGAACCACCAATTACTAGTCAACCTTTTCCTTTGTTTCCTTGGTGATGTTTGGCACATGCTCCTCCTCTCCACTTTAGCCTCCTGAGTTATACAGCGAAATTCTAGAGCCTCAAATCGGGCATGGATTTCCATTTGTTTATCTTTAATTGTTATTTTTTTCTGCAGCTCCATCATTTGCACTCCATGGCTTCAGAGAAAGGCTGAACCAAGGGTGAGCTCTGTCTCCATGGGAAGGGCCAGGAAGGCTCAGGGGCAGTAAAGACTGTGCCGTGTGTCTGTTCCTAAGGACGTGGAGCTGGTCTTTACCAGTCCTAGTTAGGAGACAATGGAAAACTCTTCCTGAGAGAGTAGCTCTGATTCTTTAGATGTCATCCCAAGACGAAGACTCTGCTCGAAAACTTCTTCCCTTTAACATGCAAGATTTCAGCAAGTAGCAGAGCTTGAAGATTATGATCCTGAATGGAACTAGAAAGGAACTTTGTATTCTTCTGAAATAGGGCTTTTCAACCTATAGGTCCTTTTAGTTCTTTCAGATGTACATGTGATGTGTGAACTGAAGTTATAAAAGCAAAGCTCAGTGAAACTGCTGGTATCTTAATTTGAATAAAGGCAGTCACACTGAATGAGCTTTCCAGCATTCACTTGTGCCTAAGCAAACACACACAGACACAGTGCATATGTGATAGCTGTACTGAAGAATAACGTTAAAGCAGTAAACTGTAATATGATTGAATCTGGACCTTCAGTACATGTCTTTTTAATATTCTAGATGATGAAATGAGAGAGATCCATGGTAAAGCACATCTGAGATTACCAAAATCTATGTTGTCTCAAGGAAAAATATGCGTGGGTTTGAGTTGCAAGCTGAATTAGCAACTTCCTCCATGGAACTCTATTTTTCTTTAAAGAATAACTAACAGACAATCCATGGTTATTCAGACTGGAATATTTGGCAGACATTTTCTGAAAAAATAATGAAGTAAGCTGGCTTCTTTAAGGAAAACTGACAGCATTTGTTACCCATGATAAAATTTAAACTTTCAAACAAAAATCAGAATTTTTGAAAACTTGTATTTGTCTTTGTGAGCTTGACAGCTTCCTAATATTTATAGACTTTTCTGATGAGATTGGTGGTGCTATGAACTAATGTGATGTTTTGATATTATATAATGAAAAGTGTCAAAATTTAATAGATCTGCATAACTCAATGATCTGATATTTTCATGATAGCCAATACATGCTGTTAAAAAATCATGCAGAGTGAAACATCATTCAAAGTACAATATAAAACACTGGATTTTAAGGTAATATTTTTTAGATCTGTCTCAAGATATCACGCTATAACTAAACTTTTGTACCAAATGGTACACAATACCATTTGTTTAGAGTGGTCTCAAAGGCAAAAATCCACAATTGTGGCAACAGATTGCAATAGAAGCCAATCTGAGAAGGCAGCTATCTTCTGCTAAACCAGATTTGAAAAAGATCTACAAAAATGGAAAGCAATACCACTCCTGTTAAATTTATTGTATTTCAGAACACATCATGATTGTCATAAAAATATTTATGTTATATGTAATGGGTTCAGTACTGTCACATTCAAGTGAAACAATCATACCTTTAATTCTTTCGGTTTCATTCTCTGAAGAGGCCAATAGCAAGACTGAAGCCACATAAGCACATAGAGACAATGTGCTTATCATTTGTAAGAGTGTGCAGCGATCTGAGGTGTGTTAGAGACTTAATTACAAACTTCTTCCCTGGTTCTACTAGTAACTGATGCGGTTGGACGGATGGCGTGACGTGCATGCTGTGTGACAGTAGAGGCGGGACTGCCTCTCTGCAAACCTCTTTCCCAGTATTGCCCCCCTACTGCCCTACACTGCTAGACATCATTATTTTTCGCGCAAAGAAGCTGATCATCTGGGCTCCCATAAAACGAGTGGTAAGACTCTGGTGGAGGTCAGATGAGACGGAGCTTCCTCAGAGACCCAGGGGTCTCTTACCAGCTTCTGGTCACCTTGGGTAGGAGTCGGAGGAGATCAGTGGAGACGGGGTCGGCGAGTGTCCGAAGGAGGTGGCCCCTTCAGACTATATGCCTCTTTCTGTAGATACACTTATCCCTTGGCCTTTCTTCCAGGGAGTTTGCCCGCTGGAAAGTGAACAGCCTGGCTCTAGAAAGAAAGGACTTCTTCAGCTTGCCTTTGCCTCTTGCCCCAGAGTTTGTTCGGAACATCCGCCTTCTTGGAAGGAGGCCCAACCTGCAACAGGTTACCGAAAACCTGATCAAAAAGTACGGCACTCATTTCTTACTTTCTGCTACCCTCGGAGGTAAGTGGTTGCTGTATGATTTGAACCATCTTTATGATCCATTGAACACAGCTCCAGCTCTCTGCCTGTATTTTTTTTTCCTTCCTGGCCTGTTGTTTACTGATTGACATTTCCTTTCTGGTGTGTGGGAGAACAGTGTTTTCTCTAGGAATCCAAATACTCTCTAGGACGTTTCTATTTGCTGATAAACATCTTCCTGAACTGGGGGGTTGGGTTAGCAGATGGGACAGACAGGCGCCTACCAAGCACTAACCAGCAGGGGGCGCTCTCAGTTTTCTTTTGACTGAGCCATTGAACCCCGCGACTTCTCCACAGCCCGTGTGCTATGCCTACAAATGTCAGACCTACGCAAAGGAGTAGATGTCGTTTGAGTCCCCCACTCCTGCTTTCTAGTTAACCAAACGAATGTCACATCTTCTGAGCTGTTGAATCACCCCCTGGGAGGGTGAGGATAAGGACGGGCCAGCGCCGCTGTGGCTGGGACCTGGGACAGAGCAGAAAACAGTGAGGAGACAGTGTTCTCCACTCTGGGAAGAAGAAAGCAGAACTTAGTGTAACATTTAGCCCGCTGGCTGATGGACAAAGAGAAGCCCTCCCAGGGTTCATGCCAGCTGCCAGTGTGCGGTAGGTGTGGAATGTTTGATACGAGGAGGGAGCTTGGGCTTCAAGGCTTCTTTGCCCTTTCCAAGGGTGCAGAAATCGCCCTGGCAATGTCTCCTAAACAACTTGAGAGAGAGATCTGCATCTCCCCGTGGCAGCAGATTGCCTAGGGTAGAGATCAATAGAAGATGCTAAACAGATAAGCTGAAGGAGCGGACAGGGAGCTCTGGGAGACTAAAGCAACTGAGGAAGAGAAGGGCCCTCAGCAGAGGCCTGCGGCCATAGGACGGAAGCCTGGGAGACGGCGGGAAAAGATGGCCAGGGAGAGAACAGGGCACAGCAGGGACCGCGCTTCCTCCCGGCTGTGTCAGCCCGGGCCAGGGTTTCAGGTTCTCCCTGGTGGCGAATCCAGGAGCTGAAGGCCTCACCAGTGAACCTATGTCTTTGCCACAGGAGAAGAGTCCCTGACCATCTTTGTGGACAAGAGGAAACTGAGCAGAAAGACAGAAACAGCAGGGGGCGGCCTGGCAGTCGGGGGCAGCGGGAACAGCTCCGCCGTGTCCCTGGAGACCCTGCACCAGCTGGCGGCCTCCTACTTCATCGACAGAGAGAGCACATTGCGGCGGCTGCATCACATCCAGATCGCCACTGGGGCCATCAAGGTGAGCCCAAGGGGTCCCCAGGGCCACAGCCTTAGCAACTCCAGCTCAGCTAGATGATGGTGGGGCCGTGCAGCCCACAGCAGGCATTCAAGGAGTGTCCACTCTGAGGGGGGCCCTGGCTAAGGCCGGGTGAGGTCATCACCCCCATGGGGGTTATTTTTACCAGGGGTGTAAGATTGTAAGTAAGACAACAAGCTGGCTTCCGGCAGTGATATAAAGAAAAGACAGAGTTTCAAGGAGCATATTCCCCGGGGTGTGAGAAGGAGCAGCTTAGAGCGGCTCCAGGAAGGCCACACTGGGATTCTGACTTTGAGGCTGAAATGTGAGGGATAAGACACAGGCTGTATGCAGAAGTGAGGGAAGGTAGAACTGGGGGAAGCTCCAGATGGAGGAAACAGGAAGTGCTGAGGCCTGAGGCAGGACCCAGTTTGGTGCCTTATTGGAGAAAGAAAGGACTTCGGAGGGGCACAGGAGACCCCGGTGCAAGGTTCAGGAGTGGGCTAGAGCCAGCTCTCATGGCCATGATAAGGAACTTTGATGTAAATAAAAGCAGAATAGACGAGGGCAGAGATTTATAAGGGAGTGACACGATCTCATGCACACTTTTAAGCGAGCAATAGTCATTGTGACTTTAGTAACTTATTTGTAATTTCCACGTAAAAGTATTTCACCTGGCAACTAGAGTGAAGTTCCTGACCGGTCACAGGGTGACTGGTGAAGACACAGGGTGACTGGCAGCAAACTGGTCACCTGCGGAGGAAGGTATCATGTGCTGAAGGGGGGAACCCCAGAGAGGAAGTAAAGCGAGGAAGCAGATAGGGATGGGTGAACTTCCTCTGTAAAGGCAAATAGAAAGAAATGAGTGACAACTGGAGAGAGGTATACGGTCACGTTTTGTCTTTAAGAAGGGAGCTATTTCAGCTTATTGGTAGGTCAGTTTAAATAATTCCATTAAAAGGGAGAAAGTGAAGCAGAGTGGGTATTTTGTGCATGATGGGGACTGGTCATTCACAGGAGCACAGACTCCTAGCCCTTCAGTGGGAGGCAACATGGAGTTCACCAGGACCAGTGCTGAAGGATCGTTAGAAATGAGGTGGGAAGGTTCTGTT
>PVIC010000968.1:54556-102408 GCA_004025085.1 Thryonomys swinderianus | reverse complement strand
AAAAAAAAAAAGAGAAACGTGACAGAAAAGCATATTCTGAAGAAAATAACTAAGAGATTTTGAAAAATAAAAAAAATCAACAAGCCACAAAATCAAGAAACACAGAACACTAGCGAATAAACCCAAAGAAACAAAAAAGAATAATTCACTTAATTTCAGTATAGTGGAAAGTCCACTTAACATTTTAAAGGTTAAGGTATATAATTTAAAACATTATTCAAGTAAAAGAAAATATAATATAATATTTTAATAGATGTGGAAATACAATATGATACAAACAGCAGCAGGTCATGATAAAAAAAAAAAAACTTGGTTGACAGGCAGACTAAACCACTAAAAAGTAGACAGAGGATTTATACAACGTGATCAGCAAGACTGACAACAGATCTGTAGAAACACATCTTTTACAGAATGTTTCAGTATATGAGGTGTGCTAAAAAAAAACATAGAGCAAATGTTTAAATTTTTTAGAACCTCAGGGAACACCACATTGTCACTGTTGCCTCTCACTATACTCCCTTTCACTTTGAACACAGTTGTGTCTTCAAAACACTGATAACAATTTCTGTCAAATAAGAACTTTATGGTTTGTCTTTATCCACCTTATTCTCAAGACTTGATATCATGTAACTTCGGACTCCTCAAGGGTAAAATGACCATGAAAGGTCAATGTTTCGGACTGATTCAAGACACTGAGGAAGTTACAAAAAGACACTCACAGAAGAGGACTTCAGGAACTGCTTGAGAAAGTGCCAAGAACAATGAAACAAGAGTGTTCAAAGTGCAGCTGTGTATTTTGAGGTGGATTAATGGCAATAAGTCTTTTACCAGAATTTAAAGAAAAGAAAAATACCATACTTTGTAGTATATCTCATATTGGGATATATAATTAATGCCATCAAATTACAAAGAATGTAAATAATATTTAGGTTATACTATAACCACAGTAAGGAGTATAACAAAAAGACAAGGAACACATCTATTGATACTGAAATTCAGCAGTACATTTTTTGGTACTTCTGTTGGCACCTGGGGCCTTCACATTGAGCTATATCTCTAGCACTTCTTAGTTTCTATTTTAAAACAGTGTCTTGCTCAATTACCCAGGACTTGAACATGTGATCCTCCTACATAATATATCTCTAAGCAGCCTAGTTCAAAGAAGGGACAAGGAAACCTAGGAAACAAGGAATGAGTTCAATTCCTAGTACAGCTAAAAAACAAAAATCTAGGAAATATTTTCAACAAAATTATAATGAAAATACTACATATCAAACTTCTGGATTTAACTGAAATCTTGCTTAAAGGTAAATTTATAAATTTACATGCATATAGGACAGAAAACTGACTGAAAGTCAGCCATCTGTCTCTTCGTGTCAACAGATTAGGAAGAGAACAAGAGGATGAATCCAAAAAAAAGAAAAATGAAACAATGAACATAGAAATATAAACAAAGAAAAACATAATGATGGCTCTTTAAAAAGAATAATAGAACAAATTTCTGGTAGGACTAAAGAAAGACAAGACTCAGAATAAAAAAAAAATAATAATTCATGTAATGAAAAGGGACACCAAAAAGATTCTACTAACTTAATATAGTCAACTTTGTGCTGACATCATAATACTAAGGTAAAATGAATGCACATCCAGAAGCACACTTTCTAAACAACAAACATGTTGGTAATGAAGTATTGATATCCATAAGAATTTGTCCTAGTTTTCCCCAAAGCATTCTATTTCTAATTTGTTCATTCCTGACAAAACAGAATCGAAGAACCTTCTATAGACTGCAAATTCTGAGTGATTCCGCCCAAGTCTGCCTTTACTTTACAGAAACAACTGTATGACCATGAGTAGGAAAATGTGTTGTTGGTGGTGATGTGGTTTTCTCTCTGAATTACCTCTCCCTTACTCAGAAACCATGGCCCTTAAGACTCATGAAAAGAACTGAATGCTAGATTCATTAGCAAATGTCAATACCAAGTTCCTAAAACATTCCAGGCAACCTCACTCAGTTCTCAAAGTGTAGGACAGACCTATGTATGCCAAGAACTTAGAGTTTTCTCCATCAACGTAATAGTGAAATCATTAGAATCTCCCCCACAAAGAACCTCAGGGGTCATACTGTAATTATTACATGGAAGCTGGTAGATGATAAATAACATCAAAGCACTGTAACTCTTTCAAAATTAATTCCCATTAATTTTGAACTATATTAATATTCCCGACCTCTAGAAAAGTTCCTAACACATAGAAAACCCTGATTTATTCCTTGTTAGATGAACATAACATGTAGGGTGAGCAGGAAATGTAAGCTAAAGAATTTTGAAGAGAGCCAATATGGACTCAAAACTATAAACCTAAAATTGAGTTATGTTTCAACTTATAATGTCATTACACAGTTTACTAAGTTTTGAACAAAATACAACTAATCATATTTTCACTGCCAGAAGTAATAAGTCTGTTACCAAAAAGAGTTAACTTATTGTGAAGTTCACCTTCTGCCAATGTATGAGATTTAGGTTAGTATATTTTTACTTAAACTGCTGAATATACCAAACTAAGCTCAGAATTCATTCCAATTCAATTATTAGACCCCCAGAATCCATTTCAGACTCAAACCTTACTGTCATCATTTCTTGCTCCACCCAGACTAATGAGCCAATCCTTTCCATAGTAACTGAGAAAAGGAATGGAAAGAAGTGAAATAGTCCATGAAAGTTAGCACAATTAGATAGATATGTGGGCATGAGTAAAATTGGCAGTGGAGGGATTAGCATAAATTTTAAGACCACATCTTTTGGAGGGCTTGTACTACTTTGTCCCAGCCTCACCACTTGTGACTGATGTAATCACTGCTGGTCTGTGGCATTAAATAAGCTTCATATCACCCAAACACCATCAAAAGTTCTATATTTACCTTACTTCTGCCAACAACCCATGTTCTCGCATTTTCTGTGTGAAAGAGCTCCATGTGGGCCAGATTTAATTTAATGCAGAAACACGATGTGTCATTTCCAATAAAAGCAAAAGACAAAGAGAGATTCACACACTCACATATCAAGGATGGCAGCTCATGCTGGTGTTTGGAGTAGGTTGGGGGTATTGTTTTGTTTACGAAGCTGTCAAGTTCAAAGGAAGGTGCATGAACCTGATTAGAATGGCCTCGAAAATCTGCTTTTGCAAATAGAAAACATATGCCCCTGTGGGGTGAGCCCTTCATTCCCAGCTTCAAGTAAAGTGGAAAACAGTTTGACTCTGAGGAAAGAGAATGTAATGGGGAGGTTTTCTTGCCTAATGCTATTCTGAAGAAAGTCCCAGGCACATTTCAGATGGCCAAGGTAAAACATACACTGTGACCAAAACCTTTCACCGAATTTTCATGCCCAGGGAAGCCTAACACTCTATTGTATTCAGTGCCCTCCAGATTCCTATAGGTGCAGATACTGACGCCTAAAAAGATTATGTGATTAGGCCTAAAACCGCATAGCAAATACAGAGCCAAGTTGGAACCCTAATGTTGATCTTTTAATTTATGACTCTGCACTCAATATTACATCATTCTGGACATCAGAATACATTTTTAAAACTTCATCTAGAGAAGACATCAGGGAAAAATAAAGTATCATAGTTAGTGGTAACAGGATTCGGAAGGTATAGAGATAAGTCATCTTCAATTTAATATGGAAGAAATTCTTAAGTATGAGTCAAATTAATATTTTTTCTATGATTCATATAAAACTCCAGGTGCAAGTAAGATGAGTTGTCTAATTTCCCAGTATGGAACTTTCATTTTTTCACGTAAACACATAGGAGGTAATATACAAAATTAACTGAATTATTTTGGTCTACCTAAACGTAAGAATGTCATTTTATACAAATGTATTATGGAAATCTAAACATATTAATTCACTGACAAACTAGTTTGTCACAGGCTCTTTTCTGCATGCAGTGGATTTATACAAAAATTAGAGTGGATTTTCATGTAATAACATATTTTGGGGAAAAAAACACAATGATTTGGAACAGTTGAGATGCTGCAGTTCTGAAAGACATGGCCCAGTTTTCGGGATCAGGAAGTGAAGCCCTTTGTTTGTCCTGTCATTCCTTTCATAAGGCCTTTTCAAGCCTATGTCTTTCTTATAGAAAGGTGAGGGATTTGAATCTCTCTTTAGAGCTGTGAGACATTATAGACTGCTGATAAACATCCTAAGTTTTTTTTATTGCATCATTACAAAGAAAATGCGGGAAACCATAGACATTTGAAATACAGCTTTGTTACTAGAAAACAGTCTCCATCCTCATTCTGAGTAATGTCTGCCTCTATTCAGTTCAACAGCCCACAAAGAAAGTAATAGACAAAGACATGCCAGATGAAAAACATCACACTGTAAAACTGTACTTAGGGGAAACACTTCATCTAAAGCTTTACTTCTGAAAATGTTGGGAAAGAGAATATGATTTTACCTCTTTACTTTCATTTTTTTCTTCTCAAAACTTATACAGAAATTGTTATATTTAATAAAGGTTTTTACACTCATCAAATTTTGACTTGTTTGGCTTCAGCCCTGGAGTTATGCTGGGCTTTCCCCAGCTTAGATGCTGTAGAGATTAATGTTGAGTCAAAAGCCAACTTTCCTTGGCATTGCCCCCATTGGACTCAGCCTCTGTCTGCCAGTGCCCCCTGGCCCACACAGATGATATCACTCTGAGTCACACAGAGGCTGTATACACATGGCTCAGACACACTGATGATGCTCCTAATGACAGCTCCACTGTGAATAATAGGAAGCAGCACCTGGCTCCGCATTTTAACAATGTACTTGGTTCTTCCAAAGCACAGACCAGCTATAATTAGACCACACATGCCTCTGCTTTCTTTGCCTTGTCTCTATCTTTGCTGTATATTCTTTGCCAATGTTGAAAGAGAAACCTTCACGGACATCTTATAGCCTCTGACTGAACTCTTCTGACTAAATGAACATGTCCAGGACAAACACAGGTCAAATCCGACATGATTGCCCCTTGGGGCACAAAGATGTATCTGTATGGCAAAAGGTAAAAACACACCAACCTGCATGTGACTTCTCTGAGAGACACTAAGTTTATGCTTAAGTTTTCTGATAACTGTATTGCTATAGTGCTTCAGAATTTATAGCTACATTTTTTTATTCCCCTGTGTTTCCAAACTTGAAATAATATTGGTATTCTGTAAAACTCTATTCTGGTGAATACATAGAAATATAAGGAGGGTTTCATATGTATAATGTTTGCTAAAGTTTTAATACAAAACTATTGCATTAATAAATGCAAATACAAAATATTAATCTCAAGCAAAGTTTTAATAGATAGGTTCAACTGAAGGTTTGTTAGGGAAGGCAGGCATTACAGTGAACTCTAGACATCAAGACATAAGCTATAGTCATATTAACTAAGCTAAGTCAACTATCTGAGTGTTTCAGAGTTGGTGGCTAACACAGGGCAAGACACAGGCTCACTGCCTTTGAAAGTCAGCTAACATTGTGTCAACAAAGCTCTGTTTCTTGGCCTCAGAAACACAGGATTTTCCTTTGAGAAAGAGGTAAATTCTATCCCACTAAGTATAACTGCAAATCAGGATAATGTCCACAACCGATATGCTAACACACAAATTATTTAGGAATAAAAAAATTTTAAAAGCAGAAGCAGTTGAAAGAATTGAAAATAGCAATGTGACTACAGTTTAGGGGACACATTTGTCCATTTCCCCCTCTTAAGATTTGCAATCTGGATACCTGTATCACCCTAATGACCCAAAACCACGCTTGCATACTTGCTATTATTGGCCTAAGGAAAGAGATGCGCTGATGTAGAGCATTTAGTATAACAATTCCCCGGATTAACTGAGTGAGAGAAACTTCATTTTTGCATACCTTCAGTAAACAATTAAAAAGTAATCATGCGGGGCCATGTATAGTTTACATATTCACAGAAAATGCAGATGAGTTTGACATATTTCTTCACGAATGAGTAAGAAATGAAAATTAGGCAACCAGCTCAGTAAAATATAAAATATTTAAGGTTTTAACAGATTTGTCGGTATGTTTAATTATGAAAAAATCTATTAGAAAAACTGACAAACTTCACAGAGAAAATAATTATTATAATTCTGTCTTTAATAATAAAAATAATTACACCAAGCATATTATCCTGTGTCCTACGTGACAGGAGTGGGAAAGTATAGATGAGCAGAGAAAAGGGAAAGCATTCCAAATTGTGGGAACAGCATAAAAAAGATAACGAAAGTATCACCTTATAAAGAGAAAAGGATTAACACATCTCATAGTCCTGGAGGTTTCAGTCCATGATTGGCCTGTTGCTTTGGGGTATGTGATGAGGCAGCACCTCAAAACAGAAGAGTAGGATAGAGTAAAATTTCTCACTTCCTGGAGACCCAGGAAGTAAGAGAGAGGAAGAGGCCAGAGTGCCACTCTCCCTTTCAAAGGTATGTCTCCAGGGACTGAAGACCTCCCGCCAGGCCCCATGCCCTTGATTATCTCAAGTATGCAAGTTCATAACATTGTGCCTTTGGGTGGGATGGGAAAAGGCAAGGAAAAATGTTAGAAGGAAGCTAACAAGTCGGAATTTAACATGCCAGGCAATGACTCTTATTCTTCACTCTTAGTGGTTTTTAGGAAAAAAAAGAAATGAAACAGCAGTAGCAGAGGCTGATGATGACCCAGCAAAGGCAGAGTTAGCAAGTGAGAAGCACAAGGTATTATTTACAAAGCTGATTTATCAGGAGCAGAGAGCAAGGACTTGAACCAGGACATTGGCAGTAAGAAGAGAAGGGAAGGAATAAAGTAATTGGCAGTATGTAGCACTGGAAAAAATCAATTAAACTTAGCAGCCAATTAAAAGTGGGAGGTAAAAGTAATGAGAGATCAAATATAAGAGGATTTTGGTTTGGACAGTTGAATTAACATTTGTGTCAGTAACGGACACAGAAAACATAGAAAGAGGAACGGAATCATGGAGGGAGTGTAATTAATTCCATTCAGGACATCTGGGCTTCAGATACTATCAAAACAAGCAATGTGAAGACAGCCATTGACAAGGTTACAGATATTTCTGTTTGCACAGAAGAAAAACTTGTATCATGGACAGATATTTACTAAACTCCTTTATGTGTCAAGCGTTAGAAAAGGCCTTACAGAGAGAAAAAGGTGATTAAATTATGGTCTGTGGCCATAGGTAAAATTACAGTACAATGCTAGGAAATCTAACAAAGAGTGTTCATTAAAAACTTTATGAAAGAGATAGAAAAAAACTAAGATAGGGAGAGAGAAGGTGAAAAAGGAAACGCACTGCCCAAGAAAAGAATGGAGAAGTTACTCAAAGATGCTTCACTAAAACAAGGAATGGATGAACTGGTGAAAACACACAAGAAAGGAAAGATAATATATGTGAGCTGGTAACTCAAGCTAAATTCATAACTGTTTCAGGACAAGCAAAGCCTTTTGAATTTTGTTGAGACAGTGCTGTAGTTTGGACCCAAATTGTCCCTCAGAAATCCTGTTAAAACTTGGAGCTACTGAATAGTGGTGGTACCTTCATACAACAAGTTCTGGGAGGCTTTTGGATCCTTGGGGGTGTGCCTTTGAAAAACAGAGTGAGACTCTAGCTGCTTCTTCTTCCTTTCTTCTACACCCTAGATTGACACAAAATAATTATCTCAAGTATTCTTTATACTGATAGAAAGCTGAGCAACAAAGGCAACAGAAAGGGGACTTTGGGCAGATTTCCTAACAAGGGAGTATAATGAACACAGTATGGTTGGGCTTTGCGCTTGCTTATTCTTTAAACAAATATTAAATGAGCACCTATGGGTAGGTCCTATGGATAAATTCAAATTGGGTAAGAATTCTGTACCTCTTCCACAAGTAATATGCAATCATGGACACAGAGATGAGTGTAGAGAAGCAGAAGTCGTCCTTGCATTCTATATTTATCATTTACTGACTGAGTAAGCCATCATTTAGTCTAACTAAGCCACCAACTAGTTTTTCCCCATTACCTTCCTTTATTGGCTTTTGTGTGTTTGCAGAAATATTCGTTGTTTCTATTATTTTTACCTTTTCTCCTCTCTTTCCTGTGCTTGTACACCAGAAAATATCCTATTTTTTATTATTACTTTAACAAAATTGAAATGTATTGACTTCTCTGAACACCTTGCTTTTTTCCAGAAGAAAAAAAACTATGCTGAAAATTCTGAGTGAATAACGAATTCATATTGAAAATCCTTTCTCCTGATACTGAATATCCTTGATCAATGATTTTGTTATAATTCATCTATCTTAGGCTTTTTAGCTTTTTATAAAACCTGCATTTTTAGCAACATCTGTTAAAGAGGCTGTCTTTTCTCTACTGAGGATATTTGGTTCCTTTGTGAAAGATGAGGTGGCTTAATGTATCTGGATTTCTTTCTGGATCTTCTAATCTATTCCACTGGTCCTCAGGTCTGTTACTTTGCCAGTACCATGCAGTTTTTATCACAGTGGCTTCATAGTAAAGTTTCAAGTTGGGGATCATAATATCCCCACCATGTCCTTGTTGTTTGGAATTGCTTTTGCAGATGAAAACAACACTGATTTCATCTCACTCCACAAAGAATGACTGCTAGCTCAAAATTAGCCAGCAACAACTGCTGGTGAGGTTGTGGAGAAAAAGGAACCCTTCTCCACTGTTGGTGGGAATGTAGACTGGTACAACCTCTATGGAAGTCAGTGTGGAGATTCCTAAAACAACTAGGGTTAGAGGTCCCATTTGACCCTGCTATTCCTCTGCAAGGAATATACACAAAAGAATTAAAAGAATCATATCATAGTGACATATGTGCACCCATAGTCATAGCAGCTCAGTTTGTGATAGCTACATCTTGGAAACAACCCAAATGCCCATCAACTGAAGACTGAATAAAGAAGATGTGGGGTTTTTTTTCTATAAAATGGAGTATTACTCTGCCTTAAAGAATGATAACTTTGAGTCTATAAATGTGTGTAAATCTCAGATGCTCATTTTGGGATTGGGTTTTTAAATTTTGGTGGGCAGATATTTTTCAATTCTTTATATGTCCCAGATATTAGTCCTTTACAGAACCATGGGCTAAAATTTTTCCCACTCTGTGGATTGTCTTTTTATTCTATTGGTGATCTCTTTTGCTATAGAAAATCTTTTGAATAATATGAGGTCCCAGTTGTTGATTCTTTGTAGTATTTCTCATGTGATCTAGGATTGTTCGTGAAGTCTTTGCCTACTCCTATATCCTGAAGCATTTTATCTATTCTCTCTTTCAGAAGATTTAGTGTTTCTGTTTTAATGTTTAGTTCTTTGATCTATTTTTATTTCACTTTAGTGCATGATAAGAGTCATAGGTCCAGTTTTAGTCTTTGGCATATGTAGAAAACCAGTTTTTCCAGTAATGTTTATCCTATAGAACATGTTTAGCTCCTCTGTCAAAGATTAGGTGGCTGACTGTGTTTGGGGTTCTTTCTGTATTTTCTAGTCTATTTTACTGATCTTATCTGTTTTGTGTTCTTCAGTACAATTCTATTTTTATGACAAACTTTATGGTATAATTTCAAGTCAGGGATCAATAGCATTCATGTACACAAACAGCAAACTCACTGAGAGAAATTAGTGAACCAAAACCTTTCATGATAGCATTGAAAAGATGAAATACTTAGGAATCAGTCTTACAAAGGGAGTAAAAGAACTTTATGTTAAAAATTACAGTCTTCTGAAAATGGAGAACAAAGAAAGATATCAAAAAGTGGAAAGACATCCCTTGCTTGTAGGCAGAAAGAATAAATATAATGAAAATGGCCATATTCCAAGGCTGTTATACAGATTGAATGACATCCCAATCGAAACACCACTACCATACCTCACAGAACTAGAGAAATTATTCCTAAAATTCATTTAGAA
Source organism: Thryonomys swinderianus (assembly GCA_004025085.1). Lineage (NCBI taxonomy): Eukaryota > Metazoa > Chordata > Mammalia > Rodentia > Thryonomyidae > Thryonomys > Thryonomys swinderianus. The sequence goes on along the minus strand of PVIC010000968.1, from coordinate 92,442 downwards.
TCAGAAGAGCCCTAGCATAACAACATTGCTGGTTTACTTTTTTATTTAAAAATGCCTTTTAAATTTGCTATAGTTATCTCTTTTAGAACAACAGCAATTTTTCTGGACTCTTCAGGTATGCAAATATTTGAAGATGTTTAATTACCTTTCTCTTTTTCTATTAGCAAAAAAATATTGACTGTTTCACTTTGAATTTAGACAGTTTGAACTTAAGAATTCCTTTTTCAATTTTTTACTAATACTTGCTTTCATATGTAATATCTATATTCCTTATCAGAAGTACATAAGTGTACATAATGTATCTTTATTTCTTTTTCATTTCTTCTCAAATCTCTCCTTCCCCATTCGATCCATCTCATGATCTCCTCTACAGACTCTACACAGGAATGTAAACACTATGCATTGCAAACATGTACCAAAAAAAGGAAGTGGATCAAATATTCTTAATTATTACGCATGACATATCTTTTTCTTATATCTTTTCACTCAAAAAATAAATGAACATAAAACAAACAGTAAACCAAAATCTATTTGTACCTCTTACATTTAGAGTCAAAGTAAAGTGATACAATCAGGGATTTTCTCAGTATGTGCAGGTAAAATACTTATGAGAGGGCAAAATACGGTATGAATCCTCAAGCTATGATGAAAAAAATTCTTTCACAGGAATTCACAATTCAAAAGGCTGATATCATAAGGACTATTGTAGACTACGCTCGTAAGTAAGCTCTTTGGTAGAAAGGACATTTTCCTATACATATATGCATATTTTCAGTCTTTACAACAGCCTTTTAGACATAGAGCATGTTTGGTTGGTGACAGTAATTGTATTACTAATCAGTATCCCTACTGTTACATACTTGCATTTACATTATGACCGGTCCTGCAGTAAATCATACCTGTCCTTTATAGAGTGGGGTTTACTCTACTTGCATTTTATAACTGGACAATGTTTTTTCATTACACACTGTAATGAATTTATGGGACACAATGAAAGCAGTTCCACGGGGAAAATTCATAGCAGTGAATGCCTATACTAGAAAATAGAGCAAACTCAAACAATCTAATGATGAACCGCAAAATATAAGAAAAAGAGGAGCAAGACAAAGCCAAAGCTCATACAAGGGAGGAAATTAAATGAGTCTGAGCAGAAATTAATGCAATGGAGACAAAGAGAATGGTACAAAGAATCAATGAATCAAAGAGTTGGTTCTTTGAAAGGATACATAAAATCAACAGACCCTTAGCAAACCTTATCAAACAAAGGAAGGAAAAGGCTCAAATCCATGTTATTAGGATTGAAAATGGGGAAATCACCACAGATCCAGAGGAAGTCCAAAGGATAATAAACACATATTTTGAAAGTATGTTCTCCAAAAAGATGGAAAATCTAGAAGAAATGGACAGGGTCTAGACACATATGAACTCCCAAAACTGAATGCAGAGGATATAGCAATATTAAACAACCTGATATCAACCTGGGAAATTGAAAATGTAACAAAAAAACCTTACCAACAAAGAAAAGCCCTGGTCCTCATGGCTTCACTACTGAATTCTACAAAACTTTTAAAGGAGAGTTAATGCCACTATTTCTCAAACTCTTTAATGAAATCAAAAGAGAAGCAGTACTCCCAAAATCATTCCTTAAAGCAACCATTATCTTGATTCCAAAAGCAGAGAAAGACCCAACTGAAAAACAAAACTACAGGCCAATCTTTCTAATGAACATTGATGCAAATATCCTCAATAAAATATTGGCAAACAATACAGAGAGTTATCAAGAAAATCATACAGGGGCCGGAGGGTTAGCTCAGTGGTTCTGGCGCCTGCCTCGCAAGCGCAAGGTCCTGAGTTTGATCCCTGGTAACCACATATAATGCTGGGCGTGAAGACTCACGCCCACCAGTCATCAATACCACATACCACAGTGCCGGGCGTGGTGGCTTACGCCTGTCATCCCAGCACACAGGAGGATTGCTGAGTTTGCGGCAGCTTGCCTGGGTACCATAGTGAGCTCAGAGCCAGCCTGAACTACAAAGCAAGACCCTGTCTCAAAAAAAAAAAGAAAAGAAAAGAAAAGAAAATCATACACCCTGATCAAGTCAGATTTATCCCTAGGATGCAAGGCTGGTTTAACATATGTAAATCAATAAATGTAATACATTATATTGACAGTCTCAAGGACAAAATCCATATGGTCATCTCAATAGATGCAGAAAAAGCATTTGACCAAATCCAACACCGATTCGTGAACAAAACCCTACAGAGAATTGGAATAGATGGACTTTATCTTGTACATCCTCCTTTCAAGAAGTTGTTACCTCACTGAATCTGAACTGGTTGGTCTCTGTCACTTGCCTTAGACAATGGAAGTTGGGCAAATGGCAGTCCTAGAGCACAGGAAGCTGTGTAGCTTCTGGCCTGGGAGATCATCAGCTGTCATATGAAGAGGATTAAGTTCATTTGCTGGATGATGACTTGGGTCATAAACAGCTATTAGTGCAGCCAAATGCAGAAGATAAGATACCTTTCTAAATGGTTGTTGAGCACACACAGGCAAAGATCAATAGATTTACCTAGCTGAGTTCATCATATTCTAAAGGGTTATTTCGCCATTAAAACTAATATGAATTTGCATCAGCTGAAACCACTAAGCTTTGGAGTTGTTTGTTACATGGCAAAAGCTTACTAATACAGAAGTGAATACATACGTAAAAAACAGAGCAACGAGTTATTACTAATGCCTGCCTCTCTAGAGGAACTCAAATGCAATCTTTTCAAGTGTCTGTATACCCTGTGAAACACATCTGGAAGCTGTTTGCCAGCCAGGAGCACTCACTTTCTAAACCAGCCAATTCTCTTTTTCTTACAAATAAAAAATTGGTCCAGAAAGTGACTTACTCAAATTGCTATGGGTAGTTTATGCCAGAACAAAAATAGAATCAATGTCTTCTGATATGTTTCATGTAGGACTTTTCCTTCAAAAAGAGGGGATTTTTTTCTTCACCTGAAGGAGGCATAACTTCAAGATAAGAAAATGACAACATGAAACTATGAATGTTCAGCTTATTCTATAAATTCTTTAAGAGATTTTTCAGGGAAATTGTTTCAGTGAGGAAGAATGGATGCTATGATTTAATTATGGGAAAAAGTGTTCTTGGAAAAAAATTTGAGTTTAAAATTATCTGTCCAATGAATGCAATACCCTTGATAATTAATTATATTTTTCTCTATTCTGGAATCAGAGAGAACAACTAAGTTCTCAGAGTCTTAAAGTGTAGAGTACGGAGTCAGACTCTGAGAAATTAACTCCAGTTGGATTATGTAATAGGATAACAAAACCCATATTATAGTTTTCTCTGAACTTATAATGCCACCTTTGATAGATGTGTGAATCACTACCTTTAAAATGAGTTTCATCATGGTTGACATAAATCATTTTGTAGAGGATAAACTGATGTTTTGACTGATATCAGACATTCAGATATGAAAGAAATCGAGTTATTTCCCTTTAGTTCTGGTTCTGTGATGTTACCATAAACCAAATGATTTCTCATACCATGTGTTTACTTGGCATCTCTGCGTGGGAGTTTATCACTTTCCCCTTGCTAAAAGCTTCTCTTCCACAAAGCCACCAAATACTCAGTGAATGAGTTTAATTTAAACTGTTCCCTTTCCCAGCTGGGTTCTCCCTATCCTAACAAGGTGATGCTGTTATGCTCAATGAAACTCAAAAGTGAAAAAATTGAAATGAAATTTAAAAATCAATGAGGTGTTGGCATTCTCTTGTGTATTAGCCTCTGTGCATTAGAGAGACATTCAGAGATGCCTTTTAGAATGTAAATGTAAGCAAGCATACCTACCTTTATACTGGAGACATGGGGGAGCTGTGAGGAAAAAGGGGTGGCAGGCATGAACCAGAGAAAAGGAGTACAACCCAATTCCCATTACTTAATAGAACACATTGTGAGGCCAGAGCCTCGTGGGAGCCAATCACCAGCTGACAAAATTAGATTCTGAATCATGCTTTGTAATTCTTTCTAATGCCAGCCAGAGATGAGAGCCTTCCCTGGGAACTTGTTCCTCCCAGGACCTGCCCCCCACCCAACATTCCTTATCAGCTCTGAGCCAGCTGCCAACTCTTAAGGTTGCTGGACACAGCATTTAATTCTCAAGGTTGTGCATTAATATTCAAATTCCTTCTTATCCATAGACTGTGACTTAAGCATGAACTTTTTTTTCCATCTCCACCCTCTTTCCTGCATGAATTTCCTTCCATAGATTTTACCCAGAAATCTTTGAATTCAATGGACATTGAAAAGAAGGCCATTTTTACAAAACTCATCCTCCATCAATTCTTCTGAAATGCAGCCATATACCCAGATCAATGCCCCTTATTTCCAAAGTAAAAGCAAATTTTATTAAATACCCTTTAAAACACATTTTCACCCTTCAATTCTCTTTTACCCTCAAGCTAATGTCTGAAGTTGTTGGCAAATAAATTGGAATTAGTAACAGTGGAAAAAGTTATCAGAATGTAGCCAGATATCTCATATTGCTTTAAATGGCCCTAATTTTCACATAGATGCCCTGGAGAACACAAAGATTAGGGGACTCAACAGGCGAAATGCTTCAAATGAACTCTACAATAAATATGTACCTGCATGTTTATTTGAAAATGTACAATTAAAATAAATATGCATCATGAGAGATAGAAAAGCAATTTGTGCTATTTCATGTTAGAAAGCACTCTGGCTTCCTTTATCAGACTAAAAGAAAACATGATACAGTTTGGGTTTGGTCTTATTTAAGGCTAGTGTTCCTGAGCCATGAAAAGCATCTTAATGTTCCACTTCACTTTGCATTTGTGGAATAAGTTGCAGCCCAACTTGAGAAGTTCCCTTCATTGACTAAAGAAACACTAGTGATACATGCTCCTTGGATATGTTAAAGCAGACCTAGATACTAGGATGAGCCCAGATCTTGTGATTTTTTTAAAATAAGGAATCAGGTAGATTTTTCCCCCTAAATTCCTGCCCAGAAATCTACTGGTCTCATTAGGTCATAAAACTTTAATGGTTTAGTGAAACAGTATTGTAAGGCTCAAAGAAACTGATAGAGCACAGCATCCTTACCAAAATACAACCAGCAACCAATAAATTTGTATTATTAGCTGTTCTGACAGGAGAGATAAAATTATGTCTCAAAAAATAACAATTTGAGGCCAGTCGCTGGGGCTCAGAGCCAGGTTTTAGAGATATTATGAAGGCAACAGAATGAATCTTCTATTTAGTCCTTTTGATTTAACATTTTTCTTGATTGAGAGATATAAAATAGATAACCATACCCTCAGGGTTATGGGAATTGACCTGGACTTGGCCCACTCCAAAGACAAATTCATTGTCAACTTCTTATTTTTAATTAGGAGTCACCCAACACGTGGGTCACAAACTCAAGGCACCACACTCTTGCAGGTCAATATGATAAAATATATCAAATAAAAATGTTGACTGGGACTGATGAGTTCTGCATTGTTTCTCATGAGTAACAGACACTATGTTGAATGTCTTCCAAGAGGTTATAACTTGCCTTTTCACACAGATTGATGGCAGGCAATTGAGGCATATGACTGATGGATCTCATATTATAAAGGAAGAAGTACAGACCTCTGATCCAGGGGCAGGAAGACTTCCATTCAGCCATCCTACTTGTATAGTAAGGAGTTGATAAAAAAAAAAATCAATTCACTTTCCTTTTTATCATTATATAATAAAATGTGCCTAAGTATAATCTTCTAATTTAGATATAGATGTTAATTGAATTTAGTTATATAGCATGATATGCCTGATACTAAATTCAAATTAATCTTGAAAAATAATCCTATTCTACCTTAAAGCTTTTGATTAGTAATTACTCATGGAAATTGTCAGTTAATTTTCTTGTGGCTGAAACAAAATTTTCAACACTTAAAATTATAGGAGGAAAGGCTTATTTTGGCTCATAGTTTGTAGAGGTTTCAGTCCATAATTGGCTGGCTCCAAGGCAGGGTGGCATGGCAGAGGGGCCTCACAGAAGAGAAAAAACAGTTCATGGCCTGGAAGGTAGTTGGGAACAGGTAGCAAAAGTAGCAATCAGCAAGTGAGGACAGCAGCCACCTTCCTGTCCCTTATATTCTATCCAGGGTACCTGCCCTTAGGGTGGGTACCACTCACAACCAGGGTGGGCCTTCCCATTATTCTCTCCCAGAGCTATGCCAGACCAATCAGTGGAATAATTTAGTAATTGTCCACCCCTAATCCCAGCAACACACACTTAATTTTAACCACCTCTGAAGAGCCCTAACTATGACCTCATGAAGCTCTAGGGTGACATCTAGAAACAAGCAATAATAGAAATGATACTAAAACAGAACAAATTTGTTTCTTGTCACTCAAGCTTAATTGCAAGATGACATTATCTTTAGACTTCTTCAAACTTTCTGGGTAAACTGCAATGTTCATTAAATCCAATTACCAGTCTACTCCCATGCCTGCCCCACACAATTGAATGTGACTGGAGAGAAAGAGAATCCAATATAACTTTCATGATGCACAACATCAGATGGTGGCTTTCTGGTGGCCAGGAAGCACACTGCTTACCCTATTCACTTGCCCGTCTTTGGAAGATTGTATAATCCTTTCATTTTTTCCTCAAATACCCAACACTTCCTACTCTGTCTTTCTTTCTTCCTCCAGTTATCTGGTAACACTGTTCCTACTATTTGGAAATTATAGAAGCAAACTTCTATAGTTTACCTGTCTTGGCTGCCTCAGTGTCCTGAATCGATTTGAACATCTATCTTTCATGGTCATTTTGACTTTGAAGAAGAGCCTGAAGACACATGAGGTGAGATCCTGTGAATAAGGTAGATGAAAACACACCAGAATATTTTTACAACCCTGACTTTTCTCTGGATGACACTCAGCAGTAGCATCCACCATATGTTTGATCATATCTCATAAAAACATTCACAAAAGAGGATGTCTAGAACTGCTTCAGAAAGTGGCAAGAATGATGGAATAAGTGTGTTTGAAACAAAGGAGAGTATTTTCCGGGAGATCAATGACAATACATCTAATGTAATAAAATTTTTATTTAAATATTCTTTGTCTATATTTTGATCATACTTCATCCTTTGTCCCAGTAACAACATTAGTAATTATAAGAATTTGTGTGGGCTGGAGGGTTAGCTCAGTGGTTCTGGCACCTGCCTTGCAAGTGCAAGGTCCTGAGTTCGATCCCCGGTAACCACATACAATGCTGGGCGTGGAGACTCATGCCCACCAGCAATCAATACCACATACCACAGTGCCAGGCATGGTGGCTCACACCTGTAATCCCAGCACTCGGGAGGCAGAGACAGGAGGATTGCTGAGTTTGGGGCTTGCCTGGACTACATAGTGAGCTCAGAGCCAGCCTGAACTACAAAGTGAGAACCTGTCTCAAAAAAAAAAAAAAAATGTGAAGTAACTTTTCTTTTTAATATGTCTCTGCAGAATAAATTCAGGGAAAATAATGTTTCAAAACTATGCACATAACATGGAGAAAACATGGAGAATCAGAGGACCTTCATGGCCAATTTGAAAGCTTTTATCTCTTGTAGTCACAGAGCAGATACAGCTGAGTGTTACAACTACTGTAGATTTGCAGTACATTTTAAATACTGAATCAAACTAAGTCTCTTAAGATAAGGCAAAGGCAATATGAAGGGAGAATTGTAACCTTGAGATATGGTGTGAAGATACTTGGATATCTTGAAAATCTCAATTTCATTACAATTCTTTTAGCAACGAAGGCAAGATAAAGTTGTCAACTTCATAAGCAAATGATAGATATCTGCCACTGTGAAACCCTTGTGGCATATAAGAGTAACTATTTTTGCTACAAATATTTAATTCACAACTTTGGCTTACAAAAGCAACAACAAATTGATCATAAGTAGATGATTGGTACAGAATTATAATAGGTCATCAGAAAATCTTATCCATCTGTGCTGCCACAACCAATACAAAGCCTAGCACTTTGTTGACAGCTAATGATCCATTATTTTGCTTCTCTTTCCAGTCAAGAAAGAAACCTTTGTTTCAAGACAAGTCAACTTTCCTCCTTTCTATCAAAATACAGTCACTAAAGAATGTGATCCATTTGAAGTCCAACAGAATACCATGTGGGTCCAATTCATTAACAAATTCATGTGTTTTGGAAAAAGTGAACAGGAAATATCATGTTTCTTGAATGTCTCAGGAAGACATGGACATTTGGGATTGAGACACTGGCTCTGCAGTACCACAGCCTGCCATACCAGGAACTGCAAGGGTCCGCCACCATAGTTCATGCAGGACATTGCTTCTAAAATGTCACATTTCTGACACTGACATCCCGATCCTTTCAAAAGATGTCACACTTGGAAGATCTCTTTGGATTTTTTTGGGTGGGGCAACAGAGAACACTTTGGGGCGTGCTATACTGAACCATTTACTTGCTAACCCATAAAATGGCCTACTTTAAATCAATTCAAAATGCAAATAAAACATTTTACAGATAGTGAAAGCATTGGTATAACCTCTTCTACCACTTGAGCCATAACCAACTGAGTCATTATTCTACACCAATAATAATGGATTTATGTGTGGTAGGCAGAGATTTGAATGGGTCTTTTAGGAAGTCCTAAATGAGCAATCTCCTACAAATGGCTAAGGTTTAGGAATGAGGATATGCTCTTCTTTCCTGATAACTATTTATTTCACTTGCTCCTTTTAGACTGCTAGTAGGTCAACCCAGAAAACGGTTAGGAAGGCTGTGAAACAACAGCATAGTTTTCTTCTTTTTCTTTTTGTTTGTTTCTTCTTTCCTTCCTTCCTTCCTTCCTTCCTTCCTTCCTTCCTTCCTTCCTTCCTTCCTTCCTTCCTTCCTTCCTTCCTTCCTTCCTTCCTTCCCCTTTCTCTTCTTTCTTTCTTTCTTTCTTTCTTTCTTTCTTTCTTTCTTTCTTTCTTTCTTTCTTTCTTTCTTTCTTTCTTTCTTTCTTTCTTTCTTGTCTGGCTCTTATTGCTAAGTGTAGCCAATAGCAGAAGCAAATACTGATAATCCAACACTGCGCTATTCTCTTTAGATCTTAGTCAACTGCCCATTAAATGCTGATTACATTGGACATCTTTTTTTCATGGAAGAGAAAAAAAAGGTAAGGCCTGGGAAGGATCAGAGTAATGACTAGGGTTCCCTGCTTACAGTGCTTCTGTAAGCACTTGATTTGCAGATTACAGAATGCCTTATCCATCACCATGGGATCCTGTACAACACTGCTATAATCTGGGTAGTCACCTTCTGGCAAAGATAATAAGGTAATGTGTTTACAACCAGAGAATCCTCTCATCCAAAAAGAGTTGGTTTTCTGGGTGTATGAGCTCACCAACTGATAGAACTGATATAACAAGAACTATAATAAGACCAGCCAGAAGTCTGTACCTGGAATAGTGTGTGCTACAGATGATATACGGTTTAAACATGAGGTTGACATATTACCCTTAATTGACACTTCCAGAAATGAAGTAGTGGAATGATTCCTCTCACTATTATACCAATAACTCACTTGAAATCACTACTATACCAGTAACTCACCTCTTATCCCCACAACCTAAAGTTCACTTTATTCACAAGGGCTGGTGCCTATGAGAAAAATGCTTCTACCAGGAAAGTACATGTTAACTGAAACTTCACCCAGGTCACTTGATGACTTCTACTAATGGGCCATTGGGCAGAAAAGTGAACCCCTCTTCTATCCAAGGTGATTATTCCTGATCATCTGGGGGAAAAGACTTGCTGCTCCACAGCGAGGGCAGAGGACTGTTTGAGGAAATATGCAAATTTTGGCCAGTAGAAAACTGAAGCAACTCAAAAAAGAGAAAGACAACTGAGTGTTCATATCTTGCACAAATAAAATTTGGAATCATCCTACATGACAAAGAAAACTGACTCCATGTTGCTGTCCAAGGATAAGGAAAATAAGCAGTGATTACCAATTTGGCTTATGATTAAACACAGAAGCAATTACTATAGCAACTATGTTTTGTGATACTATTTTCTTCTTTATTTCCTTCCTTCTTATATGAAGAAACGAGTGGTGGCCACCATTTTAGATGGCACATAGGAGGATAACTTCATTAAAAAAATACCATAATGGTGTGGATTTTAGTGAGATTTCATGCATTTACTGGAATGAAGAAACAATACCTCTTCCTAGGTAAAGAAAAGAAAGAAAGAACACACAGAAGGCAAGAGCAGAATATTATCATGGTTGTTGTGTATTTGTCCTCCAGCTTTACTATCTGCCATGATTCAGGTTACTGTTTTCCTCAAGAACCTTTCTGGTCTGTACACCCGTGGTGTCCTTGCCTTCTGGCCTGCTGGGTGTGGCCAATGGAGAGAAGGGATTTGATAGGAGATGGGATGGAAGGAGGGGAGTGAGCTCATGAAATCTATTGGCCTGGCTCCATTGTGAGGTCAGTCAGTGTGGCTGTGTCCCTGCTCCACTCAAGGGACATTCTCTACATAGCTCTATCCTTCTGTCAGATTCTGGAACTGTTTCCTTCTCTTATCCCTTTTAGCCTAAGCGTAGTAAGTGTTACCATACCATCCCTTGTGGCTCTTCTACACTCTCCACTCCACCCATCCTTTGTACATCCTTAACTCTGTAAAGGAAACAAACAAAATTATTTCATTATTAAAATCTAAGTGTGTCACCTGCTAGCTTGTAGAACTTCACCTAGTACTTCTAACTTGCCTAGCCCATTATCATCTCTAGCAAAAGTATTGCAATAACCTCACAAGTGGCTTCATTTATTTCATTCTTGTTTACCCCTATCCCATGTGCCATAGAGCAGTGAGCTCTTAAAATACCAAGCAATCCTTTTAAAACATCATGAAAGAGATTAAAAAAGAATCATATTGTATTATGAATATTCATCTATTCCCTAAGATGAATGTGAACTTCATGCATTGCAAACATGTACTAATAAAATAAGGAAAAACAATTATAATACATGTGTAGTAAAATTCTTCAAAAACTTTCCCCATGAACTGAAGGAAAAAGCCAAAGTTCCATTCTGCTCCACAGTGCTCAACACAATCTCTTCTTCTCAGCCTCCTACTTTCTCACCTTGTTTCACTCATCCCAGCTAGGGCACTTCTGCCAGTAGTTCTACATGCTTGTTGTATTCTTCTGGAATAACTTCCCTCACATCTCCATGTCCCCCTTCCACTTTCTCAAATATTTTCTTGGACCACATTTTCCAAATTCACAACCTCCTCATACATGACTGGTTCTCCTTCCTCACTGCAACCCCTCCTAATTCACTCATTTTACGTACAGTACCAGATATTGAACCCAGGGCTTTCCCACTGACCTACATCCCTAGTCATTGTTTTCATTTTTTAAAGTTAAGATTTCATTAAGTTTTTGCTAAATTACTCAGGCTAGACTCAAATTTAGAGTCCTCTTTCCTCAGTATTCCAGAGTTCTGGGACGTGCCTCAACAGCTAGGTCTTTTAATCACCTCTTTATTTTACTTGCTTATCCTATTTTCCTTGTTACTTCTTTCTTTTTGTTCAGAATTGTTATTTAACATCCAGAATTATGCCTATCTCGTGTTAGACACTCAATCAATATCCATTGAATCCAATTATTCATTCATTCCCAATTCACTCAGAATGAAAGCCAACACTTTGTTGGCTCAAAAACTGAACACCTAATCAATCTCAACTAAATTGTCAGACATCTTAGTTGTGAGCCACAGAAGAAACATACAAGCACTTGCGTCTTTTATAAAAGAAAAATAACATTATTTCATTTGATCACTGACATTAGGGACTGAATTTTTCACTCAAATCACCTATTTTCTAAAGTTGAACTCTTCCCTCCAGAATTTTATTTGAGTTTAAGATAATAAAGTAATAAAACTTGAGGCAAAATATTATTTTGTAAAAGAAATTCAAGAATTTATTAAGCGATAGCATCATCCTTTAAATTCTTGTAAATTCTTCAAACTGATCACTTGGAATGACAATACGAATTGAAAGGTAAAATAAAAACTATAATGGTAACTTGGTTTATAAATTTAATTTTTTTCCACAACTCTGATCACAGAATTCCAATGTGCCCAGATCATAGAATGAATTCTATGACAAGAATCTTGGAAACAATTGAGTTCATGAGCCAAAGTACCACTGTAAGGCTCACTGTCAGCTTTATTATCACAAACATGTATCAGTCAGCTTTCCTGCTTCTGAGAAAAATTACCTGATCCTCACAACTCAAAGGAGCAAGTTTATTTTTGCTCACAGTTTCAGAGAATTTAGTCCATGGTTGATTTTTTTTTTTCTCTACTGGCTACTTTCCCATTACTGGAATGAAGTATCCAACACCCACAATTTAAAAAAGAGATTTATCTGGCCAGGCATGGTGGCTCACACCTGTAATCCCAGCACTCGGGAGGCAGAAGCAGGAGGATTGCTGAGTTTGAGGCTTGCCTGGGCTACATAGTGAGCTCAGAGCCAGCCTGAACTACAAAGCGAGACCCTGTCTCAAAAAAAAAAAAATGAGAGAGATTTAGCTGGCTCATGATTTCAGAGGTTTCAGTTCATGGTCAACTGGCTCCAAGGCAAGAACATTCATGGCAGAAGGACATGGTGGAGCAAAGCTGCTCAACCCATGCCAACTTAGAAGCAGAGCAGGTCAATAAGCCAGAGACCAGAGAAGAAAGAGACAAGGTATAGTACTCCAGGCCATACCACCATGTCACACCCACAAGTGTGCTTTATTGACTGATCCTCCCAGACAACTCTGAGGCCAATAAAGATGCCAATCAAGCTTAATTGCCACACAGTAATATAATATTCAAATCTAGTAACTTAATTTGAGTTGGACATCCTTATTGTTTAAGTAAACTCAAAACCTTGGAAGGGAAAGACACAGTCTTCTACTACCATGAATCTTTCCTCTGTCCTATAAATGAAACTTTAAAAACTGTTCACAAACATAAACTGATTGCCACAAGATGTACAGCTTATAAATGGATGTTTTCATTTTAGACCCTTATAGACTATTCTGTTACCAAAGAGCCTATTGTTACTAACAGGCAATTCTAACATTTGTACTTACTAATGTTATCAAAAGGTTATGCATTGAAGTTGTTTCAATTTTCAAGTTTGAATTTGACTGTGTCTGCAGGAAATATCTGACATGTAAGTAATAGACCATGACTTTGTACAAATGTCACAGCCTCTATAAGTGAGGGTTCTACCTTTATGTACAAGGGTCTCCCACTTTGCATTCTAAGTACTTTTTTTCCTAGTACAAAAGAGTAACTTTTCTTTTATTCAAAAGAAAACCATGAAGCAAATGTTATCAGTCTATAAAACACGTCCTGGAACTGTAATACATCTGTGTTTTAAAGCGTGAACTCATGACATTCACTGCATTATGAGGGTCATATCCTTTAGCAGTTTAGCATTTCCCTAGCATTATGAGAGAGGTGTGTATATTTTCAATGGCTTTTTCAACAAAATACTTTTATTTACAAGGTGAAATATATATCCTTTAGAATAGGAAAGTAATTTATTTACATGTAGCAGCTAGTAAGCCTGAGAAAAATTGACAGTTCTTGGGGGTATAGGAAAGGTTTTAAGTCTTATAAGTAAAAATATATTTTAATTTGCCCAAAACATATTATAGCACATATCAAGAATTTTATTAGTATAATATAAAAAGCAGTAATGTCTACAAGATTGTGTATAATTTGGTTATAAATCATAGCAAATAATCACTTTCAAACAATAACCATAATCCATGAAATTTTTATTAAAATGGATATAATTTTGACTTATTCATATTTAAGAAGGTGACTTTATATAAAGTAGGTTGTGTAAATCTTTGCTACATTAAATATTTTCAACTTACACATTGCCATATTAATGGCTTATATTTCTGAGGTATCTTACAAAGAATAAATAGGCATTTTTTGTGTGTGTGGTTGAAACCCACTAGCATTTTGATTTGCTATGGCAATATGATATACTAGATAGCTGGTAGCTGATTATTCACTTTGCAAAATGTAATGGTGATGATGAGATATGTAATAGAACATTTTTCAATTATCAGTGTAGTTGTGACCAATTAAATCATGGCACTAGCCATTATTAGTCATTCTAATGACAAAATTTGTGGGTACTTTAGAAATCTGCAGTACTGTAGAAACTTAAGATATTTATCTGTTTTGCAATAGTTGCTGTTGCTTTTCATTCTCTTCCCCAATAATGTAAACTTTTAGTTTTTGTCTTTTCTGACACCCAACCCAACCTGTTTCATATCTATAACTTGACAGTAGGTTAAATTTTGGGGTGGAAGACCGTGGAGGTATGTGTGTGGGCTAGAGTAACTTCCCAGAAGATTCTGTTCTGGAATTCATCCAGAAAAGGTGGAGAAGAGGAAGAAATGCTGCCTTTGATAACTAAAGATAAGAAAAAACCCTAATGTTGTGACTGACCTGAGCTCTGTTTAAAAAATGTCTCGTGTCGATACCTTATACAAAGATGAAACAATGCTCGGGCGTTCTCAGGAAGTTGAATAAAGGGGCTTTCCCAATCCTCCCCATGTCCCGGCCCCAGGTTTAGATTCTACTTAACAATACCGTGGTTTCCAAGATCCAAATTAGAGATTCTAATATTTATGCTTTATTATCAATTTTTGGTTCACAAGTCTTTTTCAACCTTTTCTCATTACGAAAATTCCTCAAAGAATTTCACAGCCATTAACTAAGGTAAATTAAGGTGATGCTTTTATTAGGTTAAAGAAATCAGAAACATTAATTTTCTTTTCAATTATATAAGGTTTAAAAGTAGTACAAGAAAAAATAATATGTTTAATCAAGCGAGTTTGTTTTGTTAAAAGATTCATACTTGAAAAATATAGTAAAA
Source organism: Thryonomys swinderianus (assembly GCA_004025085.1). NCBI lineage: Eukaryota > Metazoa > Chordata > Mammalia > Rodentia > Thryonomyidae > Thryonomys > Thryonomys swinderianus. The sequence goes on along the minus strand of PVIC010000968.1, from coordinate 77,436 downwards.
GGCATTAGAATGTTTGAGAAAACAACATTTTTCTATAACAGATAATTTTCTCCCTTAGAACATAATTTCAAAGAAAATACTATTTAGCAAGAAATAAAAACATGTTAAAATCAAGTATATCCTGTATACATTGTACAGTAAGCACTCATGACCATGCATGATGCTTACTGGTTTAACCTGAGGGCACAGGTTTAACAGGCAACCAGTAAATTTAGAAGATCAATCACGATAGAATTCAAATCCCACCTTTGAAGCAACTTTAATTTTACAAGATTTAAAAACACAGAATCAAATTTAATTATTTCTGTCTTCCAACACCTCATCCTTGGAAGCAAAAGCAAGCTAGTTACTCCAAAATGTTGATCTGATCTTGTTGATCTTGTTGGTAATTACTTCAAAAAGTTTTTTGAGTTAGTCAGAGCAGTCCTTGCTATGGAGAGGTAAAGAACTGTTACTCCACCTTGACATTCTGTGAAAGAGCATCTTTTTTTTTTCTTTTTTTAGTATCTAAGAACTGAGGTAAATATGGTTATCTCTGGGGGTCTAGGTCTGAGGTGATGGAATAATTTACCTACCACTCCTTCTGCATTGAGATGTGTGTAACAGCAAACCAAATTAATGGCTAAAAGTACTATGAGGAGGGGTAAATGGTATCACTTGAATTTAACAACATTTACTGGAATAAGAAGAATTCTAGGAGAGAGCAACATTCCAGAGTGAGGAGCAGCACAATTGCCCCCACCTCCAACACAGCAACCACCATTTAAAACCAGAAAATAGGAAATGGCAGCCAGAGATTATATGATTGGTGCATTTCTGTGTTTGCCTCATTCAGGCATATTTTGGCAGCTTTCATCCTGGCACTGGCTGCAGGTTAGCTGCTGTGATTGTCTAAGACAATCAGTCGTTTGGTTACAAGGGTGTAAATTTAAGTTACAATTTATTTATGAGCATGTATCAAGCTAGGTTACAGTGTACACACACAAAGGCCAGTTTGGGCCAAACTTCATCAACCGCATACAAAAATAAGTTTAGGTCAAACTTCATTTCAGCAAACCTAGGGCACAGATTCTCAATCTTTGGTGAGTAATAGAGTTACTTAAAGAGCTCTGGGTCATTGGCTGAGAATTACTGTCATAAATTAATCCTACCCTGAAAATGAGTGTGAGTGTTGTATAGCTATAACTATTCTGATACTATTAGAACTGAAGAAAACAAAATCTCTATAAAAAGAATTAATGGGAAAACAACTTGGATATTTAACTGACAACATGCTTAGGAAGTGGCACCCTCAGAAGAAAATAAATTAACACACTGCTACAGTAAGAGATGCTCAGTGCATATAAGAATTTATATCTAGGGGCGGGGTTAAAACAAGAATTTAATATCTGATCAAGGTAGTAGCTCATAACATTGAGAAAGGACAAGCAATAAATAACCTTGGAGAAACTGGCTGTAAGGAAAATTACACATCACCTCAGAGCCATCATCTTCTCATTCCTTGAAATAAATTCCAGATGAGTTTTTAAAAAATATTTTAAAAGGAAGAAAAAAGAAAACCAAACAATAGAAACTAGGGGACTATATGTGAATGAGTCTGTAGTGTAAAATAATTACAAAAACAATAGATTTGACCAGGCCCAAAGTAAAAGCCAGTAAAATAAAAAACAGGAAAACTAAAACCCATCATTAAATGCAGTATGAGTTATTAATTTTCCCGGACACCACCCTGTCCTTAGACTTTCATTTTAAACATGTCTTTTGTTCTTGTAAACATCTTGAAACAATAGTCTACATTTTCAGCCTTTTCTTCTTTCCAACCCCAGGCCACAAAAATCCCTTCCTGTTCACACTTCAATGGGACGTCTTAAATGTTAGTTTGCATGACAGCAGCTATTTTATATTTCTAAAACATGGATTGTAAGCATTGTCCCTAAGTTTCTGATTCAGTGGGATGGGGCTGGGCTCAAGATTCTGTACTCCCAATGGCTCTGGACAATGTCAATATGTATGTCACAGTTTACATATCCCTGGTTATAGAATATTCGATTATTATAGTGGCACAGCTTCAGTGATGCCAGACAGAGTTGTCCTGTTCCAATTCTCAGGTTAGTTATTATCTCAAAGTCATTGGTCATATATTCTGAACTTTTTTAAAGCTCTCTTCCTCCAGGAATTGATTTTGAATTTTATAGTTTGCAACTAAAGATCCCACTTTTGTATATGGTAGCTTCTGGGACCTAAACATTATTCGTCTGGTGGTCCTAGCTTATATCTCTTTTCCTCCTCAATACTTATACTGCACCCATCCTGGCTTTCCTCCAAATCTTAATGATTGGTGTAATTCTTTACTTAGTGTCCTTCCGCATAGGTTATTCCCTCCTCCTTCTCTGCCTAACAGATTTGCTATTTATTCTCAAGATTCAGCTCACATCAGCCCTATTTAGAAGAATCATGTCAGAGGAAGTAAGGTTTCTCTGACCTTACCGGGCCTTTTATAACTTATTATACTGCCAAAATATTTAAACCTAATTATTTGTTTATAAATCAGTCCCATTAAAATATTAACTAATCATGGGACCATTTCATACGCAAGTTTCTAGCACAGGCTTGATTCCAGGACACTGTCAATGTTTAATGAGTCAATCAACAGACCAAAAACACCAAGTATTAAAAAAAAACACTAGCAGTAAGACTACATTGCTCAGACTCAAAGTTTAGGGTGGAACTGTTTGTATACCTTCCCTGTTGCTGTGCTACAGAACATGTTCCTGTAAATAGCTTATTGGATTTGACCAGGCCATGAATGATTAATTTATTTTGCAACATACCTGCCAGAGAAATTCTATAAGAATGAATTTAATAAATCCATATCAGATAAGAAGGGTAAGACCTCTTCTTATAGCATGAATACTATTAAGTTCATATCAGTATTGATTTTTGACAAACCAAAATGATGATTTAGAAGGGTAAAGTTAAGTGATATTTACAAATGAGTTTCAAAAATATATAATCTGATGAATTTTCTAAAAAGCAAGTCAAATTAATCTTATAAAATATTCAGAAAGTTTTATACATCTCAAACTATATTTTAAACATACTCTGGAGTTTGTGGAAGTTCATAAAATAATAATAATGAAAACATCTCAAATTTCTCTGCTACTGTTCTATCTAAATAAAACAATTTCCTGAAATGTTAGTTTGAAATCCTTGACAGTTGTTAGCAAGGAAAATAAGAACTGTCACACTGAAAAAGCAATTAGCTTTTGAAAAATACTCATAAACCAATAAGCATTTAAGTTATACTACAGGCATAGAAATCCATGTTTGTCTTCAAATGCAGATAATAAATGTTCTGAAAATTTGGTAATAAGGTTGTTACTAAACATAATTACTACCTTTCCTAACTTCTTAATATTTTCTGTGTTTTTTAAATCTTTCTATACAAATTTGGTTGAAATCTTGATTTCAAATTCTCATGCAAAGCTGTTTGTTAACAGAATTTGTATATTTCTTTCTTTCTTTTCATTCATTTCCTAAAAAATTTCAAAAAGATTTCTACATAGATTAGTGAGAAAATATTTTCAAACCATGTCTGAAGGGAGTAATTTATTGAGAAACTGCAAATTGTATTTTAAGCTTATATTTTAACATATTTTAAGAAAGCATATTCATGGATGCTAAAAATAGATTTGAAAGGAATCAATCAGATAACAGGAAAAGATACTCTGTGAAAAGGACATTGTAGTTATAGCTCTTTACTTTTCTTAGTATGACATATCTTCATATTTAATTCAAACATTTGGAATAGCAATCTCCACACTAACTACTAATACTAGAATATGAAATACTTTGCTATGTTTACCTGAACATAAATGGAGAATTTGACAATCTTTTTTTTTCTTTTTTTTTGAGACAGGGTCTCGCTTTGTAGTTCAGGCTGGCCCTGAGCTCACTATGTAGTCCAGGCAAGCCTCGAACTCAGAAATCCTCCTGTCTCTGCCTCCCAAGTGCTGGGATTACAGGCGTGAGCCACCACGCCCAGTGAATTTGACAATCTTAATAAACTTATTAATCAAAACCACCTTCTCATCTTTTTTTCTGTTGTACTCCAACATGTAGCTAACTTAAGTTCACTTCCATGGTAAATTGACAAATGCCTAATATCACTGTTTCATGAGAGTGTAAATTCTAACCAGTGTGACTGGAGTGCCTCTAAATATACTTTGAATGGCTACATTTCTAGGGCTTAGCCACCCTTTTCCAGCATGTCCTCCACAACTTTGCAGCTCATGGTATGCTTCTCATACCACCACCATCAATGACAATACTTCAGATGTGAACATCAGTCCCCAGCTGACTTTCTGTGTCAGAACCAGAATTTCAGCAGCACTTTCCAGAGATTTATGTATACCTCAACTCTGGGGAACATTATCTTAAACTTCTATAGATATGTCTCTCGGGCCAAATCTAGTAAGACTGCCTGGATTCTTTGCTGGAAGCACTTCTAAGTTGGTACTCCCTAAAGTGGTTTTCCGCTAATTCTATTATATCTTCTTGGCCAAAAGATATTCCATATTGTCCTGCCTTTCTTCTGAGGTCTTATGGTTTCTCACATTATATCCCAAACCAACACATATTCAAAGTACTTTTTAATACAAAGGCCTTGACTCATCCTGGTTGGCTGATTGAAACTCTGGAGACAAAGCCATGGTTTACCTTTAGTAAAGAGGACAAGACAGCTGGGCATGGTGACTCACGCCTGTAATCCCAGCACTCGGGAGGCAGAGACAGGAGGATTGCTGAGTTCAAGGCTTGCCTGGGCTACATAGCGAGCTCAGGGCCAGCCTGAACTACAAAGTGAGACCCTGTCTCAAAAAAACAAAACAAAACAAAAAAAAGAGGACAAGACAATCTTACACTCATCATTGTTCTTTAAAAACTATCTTTAGGAAATAGATAGATAATATACTATGAATTGTCTTTCTTAGTTACTCTGGTTTACTTCCTGATTATTCTACCTCCCTCTTTCCCCTTCAATTCAGAGGAAATAAATTCACACATACTTTTCAAAAACAAATAGTCTTGTCATTGCTTGTCTTCTCCCACGTGAATCCCACTCATTTATTCCCATTTTTTCCTTCCTGTAATCCCAATTTTTCTCATTACTATCTACTTTACATTCACGTATGTACTTCTTTCTGGTTTCCTATGAATCTCTTTCCAATGTTACAGGTTCCTACAGCTGATGTTTTACTTGAAAAGGTCCATGACAACTGGCAATAATCACCTCATTCCACACTGAGAGAAGATGAATTCATGATAATGAACTTCCCCAAACCAGGCAATTGGGCTGTTATCCAAAGAATATCTATCTGCACAGATATTCACTTTTGTCACGTCTATAACCTGTGAACCTCGGAATGAAAGCATCAGAATCAGCAGAGAGTTGATCAGGAATCCAGCCTCACGGGCTCCACCCAAGTCCCATTAAATCAGATCTGTATAATCATAAGATTTCCCACCTGATGGATACATATATTAAAGCTTGAGGAAGGTTTATAATACATATGCATCACAGAGATTAAAGAAAAATTAAATCAAATCACTTCTTTGTGGATTCATTGACAAATCTTAAGGGCAAGATATTTTCTATTTAATCAAAATGGAAACACATTTAACTTTGACTTATTGCTGTCAGAGCTGCCACTTTTTAAATTCAACAGGTTGAAATATCTTTTAATTATGCAGAAATATAGACAACATTTTTATTTGAAAATGATAGTATTTTATTATCAGATTGACTGAATCTAACTAATAAAAGGTGATAGCTTTGAAGTTGGTATTTTCCGTTACTAGTCTTGAAAAATGGTCTTAATAGCCATACAAACACAAATCCTGTTCTTGGATTCCACCACCTTCTCTGTAACTCCTTGGTAATCATCTATTCGTGGAGAATCCCCCAACACCTTACACAAAACCAGTTTAGACTGAGCCCATAGTACAGTCCTACCTCCTCTTCCTTCCATGCAATTACCAATCACATCACCCAAGTTGAAACTGAAGACAATCTTATGCTTTTTATTTATTTTCACATCCAACATCAAATCAGCCTCCACATACCTCCTACCTCAATATCCATAACTGGATACCTCAACACCACATGCATGCTTTTATACTCTTGGTCTATTCCTCCCTAATCATATCTCCTGTCAGTTATTTTTTCCAGAACATTCAGCATCATACTGCTAGCCAGAAGATCTTTCTAAGTAAATTCTAAGTGTCTTCCAATCCACCATGGTTTTTTTTCTCTATGCTACCACTACTACCTAGAATTTTCATCTTCAAATGTGCTTGATAGTTTGATGTTGATGCTATTGACATCCTGCTCTTTACCCTAATTTTGTTTCAGCCATGGCTTTGAAGATTATCCACCAGTCTTCTGACCCCTTGCAAGCACCATGTATTCTGTGCCCTGCCCAGAATGCACTTCCCAAACTTCTCTGTCTTCTTTGAATAGAGGCATCTTAAATGGACCTCATGGAAGAGCATCTTGGAAAGCCAGTGATGAGCTGCTTCCATGAAAAACTACAGCCACCAAGTGATATGAGTTTGTGCAAAGTATCCCGATAATCCCAGTTGCCACTGAGCAATTCTGAAGTTCATTCTGAATGGATTTTCACATGGTCCTCAGCAGGACTGGGCAGTAGCTGTCCACTGCTCACGACATCTGTTGGCACTGCTCTCTCTCCTCTCTGCTACCTCCTTACTCTTTCATGTGTCTTCTTAACTAACATCTCAAGAAAAATATATGTTCTCTCTAGGTGTAGCCTGAATTGTATTCTTAGCAACAGTAATTTTAAGTCCAAATTAAATAGCTTCTTGGTCATTTCTGTTTTGTTTTCCTTTTCTTGAATCTACTTCTTGGGGCACTTGACTATTTCACTTCTTACCATCTCATTAGAAGATTGCTGAAGCAAAGGTCCTAAGAGTAGGATAAAGTCAGGCTGCTGGGACTGCTGTTCTTTCCATTTCTATTGTCTTCTAAGTGATGGTTTTCTGTTGGCTTCCTTTACAACACACTTATCCAGAAGCTCAATTAAAAACTAATAATTAAATCCAAGATTCCACATCATCAGCATTTAGCCAGCAACACATTAAAATAGGCTTGGAGGGTGCAGGGAAGTAACCCCGGAAGCCACACTGCTCTGTGGGGCTCCTACTGTGCACAAAGTTTCTCCCAATCCTATGTGGCACCTGGCATGAATTCAGGTGCTTTCCAGCCATCTATTAAATAGTAGTCAGGGTCAATTTCTTCTTTTCCTAAAATTAAAAATATACAGTCAAAGAACTCTACTTTAGCTGTTATTGGCTTAAACTCTGAGTTCTAGAAAAGTAAAAATTAAACTCCATAGAGTGACTTCTAGGCTTTGCATCATTTAATTCCTGCTTGCTGTATCCAAGTTTAACTTGACTCACCACTACACTTCCTGTGCTATGAGATCACAGACTTCCTGGACCTTCTAAAATCAGCCTGCTCTGTGGATCACAGAACCTTTTGTAAACACTCTTCTGTGCATCCACTTGGTTTTCCATGCTTTTATCAACTAAACAAGTCGTAAAATCCAGCACCTTGTAAATATGCCCAGTGCTTTGGTTTCCATCCCATGATTCGTGTCTAGTGGTAGCCAAATACACACTTCTACATTCAGACACACTGCGCCTAACACAGTCGCACCTTGACTATAAGCATGCAGCATCTGCTGTCAGCTCTCTGCCCAAGGGGCGCCACAACACAGACTCCAGGTCATGGGTAGTCCCTGGGGCACCTCTACCAAAGACACGCACACTTGGGCAAGTACCCAAGGAACCTCTCTCAAACAAATCTCTGGCTCCCAACTCTTTACCTTGCTTCTGTTCTCATTAGAAAACACACTGAAACACTGAAGCACCTTTTTCTGTAAATCTAAGTTTCTTCCCCTCAAGCTTCACCCCTCAGTAGATTGATGTATTTCTGTTCTTTTCTACTATTAGCCCACTTGAATAAATTTTGGCTGGTTCACCCAACACAAGCACAGTAGTGGGTTATAACATGAACTCTCAGGCTCTTCCTTCCCTCCTTCAGCCACCTGCAAAGCCAACCAGGGAGAATGTCAAAGGGGATCTTGTGTGTATCTATTCCTTTGGCTCCTCTGTTGTTCATTTGATGTAAGATTTTGGGTTCTTTGATGTCTCTGTGCCATATGAGCACAGTGATTTCCTTTGACACTGCATAGGTCCAAGCCCACACTTGCAGAGCAGTCCTGCGTGACCTCTTGCTTGGTCCTAGAATCCTGTTGCCCTAGGCCTCCAGGACCAAGCTTTCCATGGAGCGCTACTTAAACTCTATCGTTTTTCCACATTCATTTAATCAGTTGATTAGTTTTAATCCTCCTAAGATATTTATTGATTATAAGTTGTGGGCAAGGGTTAGGCTGAGTCAACAGTTACATTCCCTGTTTAAAATAACTACTCTCTTTAGTGTCTTTAAATGACTAATACTTTCTTGCTAAGGAAAATTCACCATTCTCCCTCCATCTCCACCTCCAATACAGTCTGGGTTTGAGCAAGTTACTTAATTTTTCAGGCTTTGGGGTGTGTGTGTTTTTTTTTTTTTCAAAATGGGAATTATAATTACTTGCCTGCTGGAAGACAATGAATATAATTAGATTATCTCTGGAATTTTCTTAAAGGTATATGCCTACCACTACCTAACTGCATGACTTCAAGTTATTATTCCAGTTTCATATCAAAAATATCCTCTCTCCCCACCCACATACACATACAACATCCTCCTCCAGCTCTTGACTAACTGGCATCCTTTGTAAAATATGTCACCTCTATGCCTGAGATGGAGGCATAAATATAAATTGCTGACATCGATTTGTTCCCAAAAGAGCCTATCAGGATTATGCAAGTGTGTCCCTCCTAATAAAGGATGTGACAATTGCGGATATAAATCCAGGCTCTGGCATCCTCTTATTTAGACATCAAACAAGACTTCCACCCTGTACAAAGCAAAGGAACAGGAAAACAGAGAGCACTCAGCATGAGTGCGCTGGCTCCAGCAGGTCAGGAGGCTGCTTCTTCAGAAGATGAAAATACTCTCTGCTTCCTGTGTTTCAGGAAGAACCTGGGTCCTTTTTGGCAGTGTAAATCTCCATAGTGAAAAAAAAAAAAAAACAAGTCTCATACCCACACCATCATATCTAAGACTGGAAGTAAACAGAATCCTTGGATTCAAATGGGAGAAATAGCAAAAGAATTGAATAATGACATTCAAAGTGAGGAAGTCAAAGTTAGGTACATTTTTCATTTACCATTCTGGATTACTTCCCTCAAATTGATTCTTTTATTTGTGCACGTGTATGTGTGTGTGTGTGTGTGTGTGTGTGTGTATTATTTTGAACCATGAAGGTTCTTCTTCTAACCTTAACTTTTTCTTACCTTGAGTTTAGAGAAAAACAATTTATTCAGTACAATGCCTTTGTGTATGCAATGTATTGTTAGGGAGACCATCTGTATACAATTTTAGAACACAAAGAAAATAAAGTTTTTAAAAGAGATTAGGTATGATAGAATAATCATACATCATCTATTTAAAATACATTTATGGGGAACATTTTCAGTAAGCCAAAACAAGACCATCTCATGAACCAGTCTGGTCTATGTCACTATAGTTTCAACAAGTGCCAGTTCAGTATCAGTCCGCACTAGATGGTTGTAGAGTTGCACATGCCTAAGTCACACAGAGCTTTGTCAAGTCTAACAATCCCACACTTGGTATTTTTAAAAGTATGATTCTTTTCTCCCCACCACCCCTGCTGTTTGTAGCACTATAAATTCACCAAAGGGCAAAATGGGCAGAAGTTGTATGTGTGTGGGAGTTTTCCCATGCGCTCTATTTGTTTATTTGCAGAGTCCAATCCCCAGGGAAATTAAAAGGAAGAAAAAAGTTAGTTTCACTGTAAAAGATTCAAAGAACTCCACATTTTACAAGCTCTGGGTCATTAATTCTTATAGGTCCCTATACGTCAGTAAGTGGGAAGTGTTATTATCCCCATTTCACAGATGAAGAAACTGAGGACTTTTATGATTATATGTCTCATCCAGAGCCAAACTATGCTGGCAAGAGAATCAAGGACTTCCAATAAAGCCCATTTATTTAACCTCTAGGCCACTGTTGTCCAATAGTAATATGATGTGAGCAACATATGTGATTCTTGTAGTAGTATTATTGTATTATTGTATTATTTTGTACTAGTAATATTTGTAGTAGTAATATTGCATTATTGTAGTAGTCATCATTTTTTTCCAAAAAGTAGCTGTAAGTAGGTGAATTACTTTTTTTTTTTTTGAGACAGGGTCTCGCTTTGTAGTTCAGGCTAGCTCTGAGCTCACTATGGAGCCCAAGCAAGCCTCGAACTCAGCAATCCTCCTGTCTCTGCCTCCCAAGTGCTGGGATTACAGGCATGAGCCACCATGCCCGGCACTGTGGTATGTGGTGCTGATTGCTGGTTGATGGCTGCTGAGCATGAGTCTCCATGCCCAGCACTGTATGTGGTTACCAGGGATCGAACTCAGGACCTTGTATTTGCGAGGCAGGCGTCAGAACCACTGAGCTAACCCTCCGGCCCTAGGTGAATTACTTTTAGCAATATGTTCTATTTAGCCAATATATCTAAGAGATGATTCCCACAAATAATTACTTTTTAAAATTTTTTCTTGAGATAATTTATTTTTTAATACTAAAGCTTCAACACCAGTGTATAGTTCAGGTTTACATCTCAATTTGCAGTCATGTGTGACTGGTGACTACCATAAAGGACAGCTCATCTCTAGATCATGGATCCTTTTCTCAGAAGGCTGCATTTGCTCCCACTACTTAATTTAACCAAGATATGCTCCTGCCTTTGTTGCCTTCATAGTGTAACTTCTATAGCACAGCACAGCACAGCATAACACAGTTAATTTCACTTTAGTATTGCTTTGGCCAGGGATACTGAAACTATCTATCCCAAGTAATAGTCATGAATAAAACCCTTAGAAAGTAAAAGGAAGTCTAACTCTAGGAGAAAAAGGACAAAAATACTCCATACATTTATCAAAAGAATAGAAGGGATATTAAATTGAAATTTCTAGAGTTAAAAGGGTTTATTAGAATTGGAATAAGCTTGTCACTGGTAAACAAGAAAAACAACTTATTTGGGGATAAGAGTCATAAAGTAATGATGTTTTGGCATAGTACCATGCAAATATTTAAAGTATCCTTTTCTGTTGTTGATTCAATAAATTTTTCTAATTATAATAGAGGCACAGTTATAGAATGATGAGATGTTAAGTGAAGAATCAGGCCTGCATTTAGCCCAATTCTCAGTGGTACTCATACAAGAAGAACTTTGCCCCTTATCTAATTAGAGAATGCTTGAATTCCTCAATGGAAGGGGGAAAATTGAGCTCCACATGCCACACAAAACCACAAACAGATTTACTAAAATCTCTAATTCATTTTCCTGGGATCCCTGAATTTGCATCACACAAAGCAACTGAAATCTTAAAGTATTTCACAGAACTCCAATCCATGGCAACGTAAATTAAAATTAGCATTCAAGATGGTGGTGGAGAGTGCAATGTTTTCACAGGTCAAAATGTACCCATGGCCTGTATTCTACAAGTGCATGTCACTGTGAGGTCCAGGTTTGCAATGATCAACCATACTAATCAGGGAATGACTTTATGATTAAGGAAAACATTGCATACAAAAAATCAATGTCTTACAAGTTAATGCTCATCACAAGTTTAGAACTGTAGTACTGCCAATGGCTAAATACTGGCTCAAACTCTTTAAACATCAGAAATATTTTAAACCATCAGTTACATCCACGAATGTTATGACTATCATTTTTGCAGAAAATATCTGAACTAGAGATATATGGCTGACACATGAAGCAAATTCAGTGTACAAGAGTTGGCCATATATGTATATATGTATGTGCACATGCATGCACGCGTGTGTATGAATGAAACTCCATAGTTTCATTATATTTATATTTCTCTGTCCACCCATCAGCTTACATGCCCAAGTATGTTCATTCCCAGAGAAATGAATCATAAACACGTGCTAGTAGGCAAATGAATGAATAGAAAAGTACAGATTTACATTAGTAAAACAGAAGAAAATGTTCCATTTGCTGAATAGTAGCTCACTCCAGAGATGAGTTTTCAAACTGTCTTCTTTTGGTTGAGACTAGTTTTTTTTTTTTTTTTTTTTTCTTTTTGAGGACAGGGTCTCGCTTTGTAGTTCAGGCTGGCCCTGAGCTCACTATGGTGCCCAGGCAAGCTGCCGCGAACTCAGCAATCCTCCTGTCTCTGCCTCCCAAGTGCTGGGATGACAGACGTGAGCCACCATGTCCGGCATTTGGTTGAGACTAGTTTTGAAACTCATCAAATGCTCCTTTTATTCCTATCACTTCAAGAAAAAATTATTTCAGAATTTTCTATTCATATAGCAAGTCTGGTAATGGTCTCTGTACTTGTGTACTTATCCACAAGCTCACGTTAAAAACCAGTGAAGCAATAATGTTGCTCTTTTGTGCTCAGATGAATCAATCTACCAGCATTACTTTACCTCTAATTTTCTACACTCACCCCAAAGCTTCTACTTATTTAGGCATCTTCTTGTTCCGAATAAACTCATTTAACTTCATAAGATACCAGGCATGAAATGAAATGCAGGTACTCTCAAAAAGCAGGCAAAACATACACTTAACACTCATGGCCCATGATTTTGGACTACTTGTCATACACCAATGAGAATCCCACATTTCCTATGAGAAGATCAGCAATGTGATTAGGAATAAGTGATTCTCACCTATATCATTGTTGCTTTCTTCTAAGCATATCAGATCATTAAAGCTGGAAAACAGACTCAGAACTTATGCAACTCTCAGTTTAACAAAATCTGGCCCCTCTGAGACTATTTTAGGTTTCTATAAATAGTAAACAAGAGTTGGTGCTTGCTAGAAGTAGGAGCAAATCACCGTATTATTGGGTCACTTATTTAACACAATTGATTATGCCTTGTTTTTTTCAAAAAAAGCATATATTTATTTCGTATTTAGACATAGAAGCAAATTTGTTGCTCTGTTTGAGCACAGATACTAGTATAAAGCTGTAGATTTTAAAGCAACATGCACTTATTAGGTGCGTGGCATCTGATAATGGCAAGTGAAAGATTCCCAGAGCTTAAAGAAAATCTCTACCACTAAAATAGTCACCTCCACAGGAACTCCTTTTTCGCCCACAGATATTTCAGAGGGTGAAAAATGAAAGGGCCCGTTTGATGAGGTTATGATGTCAGTCTCCCTAACCTAAGCAGGCCTAACCATTGAGCCCTTTGGTGGCCAGACACTGTGCTGGGCCGCAGCTCTCAGGCTACACACGCAGAATAACCATCATGTTCAGACCACCAGGTCCACACCAACAGACTGCGAAACAGCTTGTGGGTAAAAGGTCTCCAGTGTCTCAGCTATCCATTGTGAGAGGCATAATTCAGTGCAGAACAATCTATGTAATTACACACACTATACATTAGTGTAATTACATTGCAGAGACAGAAAAATAATTGCTTGTAACTTGCACTGTGGTTGAGAAGGCACAAATAATCACATGCATACTATGTAATGATGTCTGATCACTTGGCTGCGCATGTGTCCTTGCTACTCCATGTGGAGAAGCCTGCCAGTGACCACACAAGCAAAAAGCACTGGTAGGTTTTCTGAAAACTGAAATGTACAGACTGAAAGTGCCACCAGTTATGCCTGGCCTTTCTAGAGGACTCTTCAGGAAAAATTATACGATACTTCCAACCTGCCCTCACAGCATGAGTAAAAAGTGAGTCATGTGTTAAGTGGTGCTGGACTTGTTCCTTTCAGTTCAGCTTGTGCCATTGGATTCCGATTTCCCAGGGCCAAACGTGGCCTTTCTGTGAGGTGTGGGCAAAAAGTACACGAGACGTTAGAATTTCAACCTGATTCAGAACTGGTAGCTGACCAATTCGTTTTAAATGTTTTTAATCATTTGCTGCTTAATTCATGTTAGATATTGTTATGATTAAATCCTAATTTGCTTCAGTCACATTTTTAGTTTCATTTACTATTTTTATTTTTAATTATTTTTATTGATATATTTCATACATGCATTATGATCACATTCAACACTGAGAATTTGTACCTGTATGTGACACATCTTGACTCATTTTTCCCTTCCCCTGTTCTCCTTACAACCCTCACCCCCTCTATACACAATCTGTTTCTTTTTTAAAAATTATGGAATAGGTACCTTTTATATATACTCAACATTGAGAATTTGTACCAGTACATGACATGACTTAATTCTCATTTTTTCCATCCCCCACCCACCCTACAATCGCCCATCCCTTATATACATAAGCTTTGTTTCCTTTTTTAATTGTGAAATAGGTACATTTTATATACACATAATGATCACACTCAACATTGAGAATTTATACCAGTACATAACATGACTTAATTCTTATTTCTTCCCATTCCCCTACCCACGTTACAATACCCCATCCCCTATACACATTAGATTTGTTTCTTATTTTTTACCATCACAATTTCTCTTGTTTCCTTTTTTAACTATCAAATTCCTTATTTCCCTACTTTACTTTCCCCTACCCACTGTTTTTCTTTTGCACATTTTCTTCCTATTTCACATTACCTATCATACACTTTGGCATTCATTTACACCTTCAGTTTTTAAACTAGAGAAAAGCGGTGGTATTTACATATCTGTGTTCTATTTATTTAACTTATGAGTATGTCCTCAAGGTACATCTGTTTGAGTATACATGACTCAAATTTATCGTTATTTATGGCTAACACTCCATTTTATTTTAAAAACCCACATCTTCTTTATCCAGTCTCCTGTTGATGGGCATTTGAGCTGTTTCCAAGATTTAGCTATCACAAACTGAGCTGTTATAAACATGGGCACACGTATGTCACTGTAGTGTGATTCTTTTAATTCTTTCATATATATGCCTAGCAGGGGAACAGCAGTGTCAAATGGGACCTCAAGTCCCAGTTTTTTAAGGAATCTCCACACTGTTCAACATAGTGGTTTACTATTTTTTTAAATTGAATTCTTATTGGTACATTTTATATACAGTTCACAAGTGGTTTGCTATTTTTAAATTTAAAGAGAAAAATAAATTCTGTGTCTAAACAACAATATACAGTTTTAAATTCCTTTGTTACTTGTAATATATATATATATAATTTCAGATATATATGCATAATTTCTTTCAGATTTTAATATAGTTATTTGACCTTTTTATTTCACCAGATCTCCATCAGTAATTGATGAAGTTTTGCAACATAAATCCAGTATTAGGTTAGGAGGTTTGGGGACCCATTTTAAGCTCCATTTTGCTATGTTTAATTTATTATTCATCAGAGAAAACAGAATCTTAATTATTTTAAGTGTAGGAATAGGAATCCCTATAGTTTTACATTTTATTTTATTTTGCTGTGCTGTACTGAGCATACTCAGGGCCTTATACATGCTAGGCAAGTGCTCCAAGTATGCTCTATCCCACACCAATGGATTTAATCTCTCTTGAATGGAGGCTGCTGTAGGAAAAAAAAATTGTATAAGAATAATGCCTTAGTGGATGAAGAAGATAACCTTTTAAAAATTCAAAGCTACATAGTTGGATAGAAATAAGAATTAGTCATAAATAAAACTTAAACATCATAATGTATTAAGAGACAGATATGAAACCCTTCTTTTATCATATGCTTTAGTAACCTGAGGAAATCTCTTCAGAATATCTTTAGAAGTCTGAGAAAAAAAAATGCCTGAGAAGGCAAACAAATCCAATTCTATGAATGAAATTGTAAAACACAGATCTGTGATGTAGTAAAACACATACATTTCATTAATGGATTATTATATGTCTATTAAATTTAAATGAGACTATTAACTACAATGATACTTTAAGATTCTGAAACAACTCTCATTTAATATGAAAAATACCTGTGTTTTGGTTCTCTAGTTTGTTGATCACATTCATTATTGAAAGACAATGATTGAATGGCATAATAAAAATGTAATTTTTCCTCATTCTAATTTACAGATTGCCTGAACTGCATTCATACAAACTTTAGAGGAGTGTGATCCTGTGGTTGCTAAGTTAAACTTTAATGATTTTGTTAGTTTCTAAAACATCTAAAACATAAATAATGTTGTTTCACTCTTACCATTCCTTAGATTATGGAAAGTGCAGAACTATCTATTTACTTTATAGAAATATTACAAATATTTTTAATTATTACTTGAATATACCCAACAGGGAAATAGCAGGGTCAAGCAGGGTCTCTAATCCTAGGTTTTTTAGGACTTTCTATACTGATTTCTACAGTGACTGGACTAGTCTACATTCACACCAACAGTGAAGAAGGGTTCCTCACAGCCTCGCCAGCATTTATTATTGGTTGACTTCTTGATAGCAGCCATTCTTTTTGGGGTGAGATGGAATCTCAAAGATATACCAAGATAATTCTCCTATTGTTCCAGGCAAGGCAGTGCCCACTATATAAAAACCTATATTTCATAAGTATAAATTACATACTGAGTAAATATTACAAAACCTAACTTATCGCTTCACACGTGCACTTTCTTAACTTCTATAAAACAAGGACATTATACTTAGATGGATCCTCATGTGATATCCTTACATTAAATCTGAGCTAATCGTAGACTAAGAGGCCACTAAGAAATAATTTTGCCATCCCTATGTTTTCTATATCGGTAGTTTGCTTATGGAGACCATTTAGCATTTTTCTTATATTCTAATATAATTTGAAATCTAATGAAAAGTAATGACAGATATTCTTTATCTAATTTTTATCATGACAGACATATAACTGTAAAGTCAATGTTTGAACTTTTCAAACCTGGTGAAAAGTTGTAAAATAGCGTCTGTTCTTAGGGCCAAGCTGTGGCAGGTGAGGAAAAATCCTATTGCCATATATAGATTGCCCCTCCCATGGGGTATTCTCTCATGAAACTTCAAAGTGCCCATGTCTCAATGATTATGCCATTATTGTTTACTGAACTGTGAGGAGTGGTTCTCAGTACACATAGCAGAGAGGAACAAGCTTGCAGTTTTAATAAGGCCCACAAGATAATTAAGAGATAGAATTTCTTCTTTTAATGCCAGGCCAGAAGGACTCCTCAGCTTGTAATATGAATGACTAACTGCTTTCATGTTTGAATTTATGCACGGCTATAAAGGATATTTTGACTTTTTTTAGTCAGGCCTTTCATTTGTCTCTATTTCCTCAGGCAAAAATGAAACATCCTACATCATGTTGCCTTGAAAATTGAAGTCCAACCAGGCTATGGCCCCATCTAATTCTTTTTAAAAATGTATTGAACTGAACACTGGGTGCATAGTTTGACTCATTGCTCATGAAAAGAATTTGCATTGTAGAATATCATTCCTAAATTTGTGTGATGATTTTTCAAATAAAGCAGATCCATGTCATTGTGAAGTAAGCAAGGATAAAAATGGTTGGCTTCATTTTATAGATTCAAGTTAATGTGATTCTGAGGTTTTCACAGGATGGACTCCTTGAGAGGCCAAAATATGCCCATAAAACCCTTTCAAGGATAATGTACCCAGTTTATAGCATAGCATTCACATAGATGTGAGTGAAATACAGGGATATTTTAGGTGTTACAAACTTGTTTTAAAGAATTCTAGAGAAAGGTAAAAAAGACAGAGTTTTACCCCGGAGGCATGAGAGAAGCTCATGAAAGTTGTTTAAGTGTTTTGAATGTAAGGAGCTCACCAGACACTGACTAGAGATAAGCATTCCAAAATGTAAGAAGAATGAATGAGTTTGGAGAGAGGAAGAAGTTAATGTGCACCTACGGAATTTATAATTAACCAGTTAAGTTTAGGCTCATTATTCACGGAGGAGATCCTAGATTCATGTTCCTGGGTTTTGGGGGTAGTTAAGTGCTAGTTAAGTGTTCGAAGTTTAGTTTCCAAGTCTCAGAGAGGCGCTGAAGTTCTTAGAGAGTGGTGTGCCTGAGCAGGTTTGGATGTGCTTCCTCATAACAAGGACACATCAGTTAGAAGTTGCTTAATCTCAATTATGAGTAGATAAATCTTGAAGTAAGAAGTATTAGGAATGCACAAAGAATACTAAAAAGATACATCAAAGACAAAGAAAGGAGTTCTATAAGTGTTAAAGAGAACATGAGGAAGATTCCTTAACAATAAGAGGTTCTGTGATTGACTTAGAAATTATGCCTGCAAAACCTGAACAAATGATTTTTCATTAATAGAACCTAGAGGGTCACCTGTTGCACACAGCATCAAATTCACTAAAGGACAATCCAAAATATAAAAGCTAATTGGTCAACAATGCAAATAATAATGCATTCATCATTCAGAAGAAAAAGAACTGTGAGAGCATTACAGTGGACAAAGGATAGATAGTGCAAAAGAGATATTACCCAAAAGCATTAGAGCTGCTACCTGGGTAAATGTGAATTAAAATTCTGAGAAACTAGTGGTTTATCTAAAAGAATGTGTTGATCACTGTATTTGAATATACAGAATTAACCATAAAGAACATTCAACTTATACCAGCATAGATGGCCTATGTGGGTTCACAGTGGGTATATTCCATGAAAAAGATGGATTTATTTTAGTTTTCAAGAAAGTGGGGGATAGAGAATATAACTTTCCAAATAAGAAAAATTAAAGGCAAGCTATAACTATGGGAAGCAAAAAGTATTGGTCTAATAGAAAGCAAGTCAAAAGCTTTTCATGTTGGAGCAGCACATAAAAGAAGTTAACATGTAAAAGAAAGATGGTATTTCTTACTGACATTAGAACATTCTCCAAAGAACAGTGCCAAATGAGTTTAAAACTGTGTATCAGTAGAGAAAAAAACTGTAATTAAAACTCAGTATTGTGGGCAGGAGATTTAGCTCAGTGGTTCCAGCCCCTGCCTCACAAGCCCAAAGCCCTGAGTTTGACCCCAGTAACCACATACAATGCTGGACATGGTAACTCACACCCACCAGCAATCAATACCACATACCACAGTGCAGGGTGTGGTGGCTCACGCCTGTCATCCCAGCACTTGGGAGGCAGAGACGGGAGGATTGCTGAGTTCGCAGTGGCTTGCTTGGGGTACATAGTGAGCTGAGGGCCAGCCAAAACTACAAAGCGAGACCCTGTCTTAAAAAAAAAAAAAAAAAAAACTCACTATAGTATTTGGTTCTACAATGAAGGAGAATTAAATTTTGTTACAGTCAGGTGTTATTGGCTTTCACCTATGAAACTCAATTTAAAGAAAAGGCAGGTAAGGCTTGACTAAATGTATAAAAAGAATATAAATGTCATTAAACATCTCTTTTCTCAGAAAAAGTCAAAGCAGAGGGGTTAAGTGGCATAAAAGAGTAAAGTAGAATAATTTATACCAGGAAGAGGTTTAAATATATAAATTAAATATGTATGTAGTGAATTAATGCAATTACATAAAGATTGAGTAGCCATCAGCATGGAGAAAAAGAAGGTGCAGAGAGTAGGATGATACAGAGGAGCTATCTCTCATCATTTACATAAAAGTAAAGAGGCAAAAGTTAAAAAATAGAAAAAAACAGTATCACATAATTTAAAAGTATAGTAGTAACCAACAGGAACATTTGAATAGAAATGTTAAATGAGATTGTCTCTGGGAGGCAAAACTAGCATTTCAGTTAATTATGGGAGTGAGAACAAATTCTTTTAATTTTGAACACTCCTATCTGTTACTATGCACCCTGACAAAATTGATTACAAATTAATTACCAACAACATTTTTAAAATACAGAATAGAGCAGGGTGATGAAATGAAACTCCAGTGTAGAAAAACAGCCAGTCTGGTTTCAAAGCACAGGATAACATTTAGAAGGAGAGTAAAAGAAATTAAAAAAGACCAGATAATTTTTGGTTAATAGAATAACTTTTTTTGTCAAGGAATACAAAGTAGGACCAAAGAGTGAGATGGTAGAAGGGCACATAATCTGCATATGAAACTGAGAGTAAGCACTTGAAATCCCAAAGTTTGTAGATAAAAATTATTTGGTCCGCTCAGTGGTTCTGGCACCTGCCAGAGGGTTAGCTCAGTGGTTCTGGCACCTGCCTCGCAAGCACAAGGTCCTCAGTTCAATCCCTGGTGACCACATACAATGCTGGGTGTAGAGATCACGCCCACCATCAATCAATACCACATACCACAGTGCCGGGCATGGGGGCTCACACCTGTCATCCCAGCACTCGGGAGGCAGAGACAGGAGGATTGCTGAGTTCGAGGCTTGCCTGGGCTACATAGTGAGCTCAGAGCCAGCCTGAACTACAAAGCGAGACCCTGTCTCAAAAAAAAAAAATTATCAAGCCCAAAATAGAAATATACTTCTAGTGAAAGCATGTAACTTAAAAATTCAAAGCATGAAGCTTGTAGAATTCTCAGAGGGTTGGTAGATTATTGCATAAGTCTCCTAAACATCTATCATATTCTTTAAAGCCTTCAGAATATATTATCTACTTTGTAAATAAGAGTATAAGATTAAAATTAGAAATTGCTTCCCTGTTTTTAACTCAATCACCACTGAAACCTAGAGGGAAAAGAGAATCTTTTCCCAGAAGTAGATTTGCTGGATTACAAGCATCTGAAATTTTGCCATTACCTAATATCTCTCCAAAGAGATTGTAGCAATTTACAATTCTTGCAAGACAAAAGAATACTTAATGACTTCATCAATATAGATTGTGATTCTTGAGAGGCTATTCATTTCACCATAATTGAGAACTTTTGGAAATATTCTTAACACATCCGCTAGTAGACAATGATGAATATCTTAATACTTCATATAAGGGAGTAACATACAACTATAGAAAAGAATGGGACAATTTCTTTAGTTATTGAAGTGGGATGATCCTCAGGGTATATTGCTAATGAAAGAGGAAGAGAAATGTGAATTTTATGTAAATGGAGAAGAGAATGAGAGTGGCAGAATGGATTAGGAAGCAAGATCCTACAATATGCTGCAAATAAGAAACACATGTAATTCAGAAAGAAAGCCATAGACTGAATGTAAAATGGAGGAAAACAATTCTTCTTGAGACAGGAAACTGCAAAAAAGCAGGAGTGGCTATCCTATTTGCAGACAAAGTACATTTCAAACCAGAACTCATGAAAAGAGACCCTACCCAGAACAGTCCAAGAAGAAGACATGATATTTATAAATAGTTATGCACCAAGTTCTAGTGCACCCAATATATAAAACAAATAGTAATGGACATGGAAATCCAGATAAGCACTAATACAATAGTAGTAGGGGGCCTCAATACTCCACTGTCACAAATACATCAACTGGACAAAATATTATTAATGAAACCCTTGAACTGAACCAAACTTTGGAAAAACTGATTTAATAGATGTTTGCAGAGTATTTCACTCCACAAAATTAGAATATACATTCTTATCAGCTGTTCAAAATTCATTTACCAAAACAGATGTCATGCTACTTCAGGGAGCATGTTTAAGTAAATGCAAAGGAACTAAAGCTATCCCCTGTATACTGTCAGACCATAGTGCTTTGAAATGGGAGATCAATAGCAAAAGAAATTCTAAGCTCCTCACAAATACATGAAAACTGAACAACACTCTCCTGAAGTCAGGTGTGGTGGCTCATGGTGATTAATCCCAGCATTCAGAAGGCAGAGGCAGGAGGATTGCTATGAGTTTGAGGCTAGCCTGCGCTACATAATGAGTTCAGGGCTAGCCTGAACTATAAAGTGAGAC
This sequence comes from Thryonomys swinderianus, assembly GCA_004025085.1. NCBI lineage: Eukaryota > Metazoa > Chordata > Mammalia > Rodentia > Thryonomyidae > Thryonomys > Thryonomys swinderianus. Next base: position 55,501 of record PVIC010000968.1, on the reverse strand, counting down.
ACTGTCTCAAATAAAACCACAAAAATATTATTCAAAATGTCTTAGTTTATACATTTCAAACACAAATATCTTTTCACAATTCTAATAGCTTAAGCTAATAGTGTACATGCTTACACACCAAGTTATTTCAAAAATATTAATTATAATAATTTATAAATGAAACAACCCAAATGCCCATCAACTGGAGACTGGATAAAGAAGATTTTTTTTAATGGAGTATTACTCTGCCATAAAGAATGACAAGATTCAGTCATTTATGTGCAAATGGATACACCTGGAGGACACACTAATAAGTGAAATAAATAGATCACAGATATGCAAATACCAGATCTTTTCTTTGATATGAGCACCTGTAGATGTAAAGGAGCTCTAGAATGTATGATAGTTTTTGTAGAATGGAAAATATCTAAAGGGAATTTGGTGTGGAAACATAATGAGGGGAAGGAAGAAATATGATTCAGAAAGAAAATAAAAAAGCATGTATATGGGGGGGGTTGGGATGTGGGTAAAAATGATAATTGACCTGTGTCACATTCTGCTACAAATTCCCCAATGTTGTGTGTGATTGTGAACTGTACATAAAATGTAACAATAAAGAATTCAAAGGCCGGAGGGTTAGCTCAGTGGTTCCAGCGCCTGTCTCGCAAGCGCAAGGTCCTGAGTTCAATCCCCGGAAACCACATACAATGCTGGGCGTGGAGACTCACGCCCACCAGCAATCAACACCGCATACCACAATGCCAGGCGTGGTGGCTCACACCTGTAATCCCAGCACTCGGGAGGCAGGGACAGGAGGATTGCTGAGTTCGCGGCGGCTTGCCTGGGCACCATAGTGAGCTCAGGGCCAGCCTGAACTACAAAGCAAGACCCTGTCTCCAAAAAGCAAAAAAAAAAAAAAAAAAAAAAAAAAAAAAAAAAAAAAAAAAAAAAAAAAAAAAAAAAAAA
>PVIC010000968.1:0-54456 GCA_004025085.1 Thryonomys swinderianus | reverse complement strand
AAATCCTTCTGTTATGCATAATCCACCAAACAGAAATAAGAGGATACTTTCTTAACTTAAATATGATATCTTAGTGTGGACACCAGCATCATACTGAACAGGGAGTCGCTAGAAAAATAACCAAAGATGTTAGGAAAAAAATACCATTATGTTGGTCACTATCAATATAGTACGGAACACATTATTAGAAGCACAAGATCAATATAAGAAAAAAGGAAAATTACTAGTGTAAAAGTTGAAAAGAGAAAAATACAAAGAAAAAAGTCATGATTTTCAGTTGATCTGACAAATTATAGGTGATATCCAAAGACTCAAATGAAAGGAAAATTGAGTCAAATAGTGTCATGACACAATATATACAAACAGGATAGCAACAGAAATGTAAGTTAGCATGGAGAAAATGATTAAGAAATGACTAATATCTTTTATGAGGAATTCATTTTTTAAAAGACTTCATGAAGACTTGATTTTTATAGATCTTTAGATTTTACTAATTATATTTATAAATCAGAGGCAATCATATGTAAAGAGGCAAATAAAGTCAGTACATAGATGAGGGATTTATAGAAGGTACATCAGATTTATATAGGAATGAGCAAATAAATATTGTTTGAATGGCTTCATTTAAGAAAGTAAATATCACTTAAAACCAATAGGAAAGATTGAGAAAGATTTTTGACATTTGAACTGTAGATATATAAATGAGAAAAAAAAAACAGTTGTGCTTGCCCCACCATTTCAAATGTTTTTAGGGAACTTACTATATCTGCTCTATAAACATTATAAAACATGGGAACTCTGAGTAGATTACACTAATAATAGCAACAGTAATAGTTACCATTGTCTATTAATCAACTGCTATATGCTAAGGCCCAGTGATCCTACATATGCTTCCCTAAAAGGAGCTTATAGTACTCAAAATAAATACCCAAACACCATTACTCCTACTTTGCAAAAGAGATTCACAAGGCTGTGATAAGTAAATAAATGCCTTATTTAAGGTCATAATCCTGATATGAGGCAGACTCTGATTTCCAGTCCAGGTGTTGGCCTCAGACCGAATACCTGTGTTCCCTCCAGATTCACACATCATTCTGTTTTAGTCACAGCCCACCCCTTCTCCACATATCCTCTCTTATTGTAACAAAAACATTCAAAGTTCACATGCGGAGATTTAAATTTTCTCCCGGACTATCCAAGTTACATTGTTAATAAGAAATACAGAGACCACAAAAATATAAAAACTGAAAAACTTTATAGCTCAACAGTAGCAAACCTATGGCACACATATAATTTGCTTTTCTTGTAAGACAAAAGACATTGATGTGTGAGTTTTTTTTTTTTTTTCCAAACTAAAACCACCATGTTGAGGTTGAATTGCAGGGTTGGCACTTTGTAATAAATAAGTAGACTTTGATTGCAGTTTAGGCACTTGTCTCTAAAAGGTTTGCAATCACTGCTTGTGGCCCTAGTAGTAACAATAGTAGCAATAAAAATAGAGGAAATCGCCAGGCGTGGTGGCTCACGCCTGTAATCCCAGCACTCGGGAGGCAGAGACAGGAGGATTGCTGAGTTCAAGGCTTGCCTGGGCTACATAGCAAGCTCAGAGCCAGCCTGAACTACAAAGCGAGACCCTGTCTCAAAAAAACAAAAACAAAACAGACAAAAAAAAAATAGAGGAAATCACACACCGACAATGTCAGTCTTTTTACTTTTGAGGAACTAAATATTACACATGGGGTCTTCAAACTGAGCCATATCCTGAGCTATTATGATTATTATTATTATTTATTTTGAAATGGAGTCTAGCTAAAATGCTGTTTGTTCATTTGAATAAATATTACAGAACCGTTTTTGCTATATTAGCTCCAAGAACTATGTATATATATATATACCTTTGCTGACAGACTCCTTTTGGCAAAATTGTTTTTTCTTAGAGCAATGTTATTTATATTGAAAGTACTACTATTTATCTTATGTAGAAAACAAGATTTTTTTAAAAAACACTATATTTTTCCATTTTGAAAGAATCATATGATGTTTTCAATATGTTGACAGACATGTAAAACCATAATAATACCTTGGATTAGAATCAAGAATACCTTTCCAGGAAATCTTCTTTGATAAGTTCTTTGAACTGGTAAGAAATATAAAAGCAAAAAACATACTGAATAGAGCTGAACACTGTAAAGCATTTATTGGCTATGTTTATATGTGGTGTGTTTAATATGCAATAATATTTGATTTTAGTTTTATTCTCTTCAGTTCCTTTAACCTCTAGACTATAATGACTTCCATATGACTGAAGCCTAATTTTAGATTGTTAATTATGTCACTATTTTTAGCTTTTTGTTTTCTTTTGGTTTCTATTATTAGATCCAGGGTAACTTCTAGGATTTTAATGGTTTTTTCTGCCAAATGAGACCCATTTTGTCACTGAATACTACTAGACTGTTGCTTCTAATACCTAATATTTCCACTTCATGGTTTCTCCTGACAAATGAAAGAGGACAACATGATGTAGTATTTTAGTCAATATCCTCTGAGTCGTGTAATGTTTCAGATAAATATCATGGAAGTTGAGCATTTTTCAAAGGAATCTCAAGCATGTGGCTACCATTAGAGAATGATAAATCTACCTGTTGAGATGTGTTGTGAAATGTGGGCTGAAAATCAAGCCTTGCATGTGTAAAGCAACCTATTTAGCATTCCCATGCCTTACTAGACAGATTTTTCTTAGTTTAAAATACAAATGCCCGATGAGAGCTACATTTAAGAGCAATGAGATTTTCCAATTATGATCTTTAGAGACCTTGTTCCTTGCCTTTGAAAATTTCCAAGTACAACAACATTCCAAACTGGCAAGCTTAAATCTGGTCTTCATCATAAACAATTGTCAGGATTTTTCCCCTACTTTACCATCTTCGGTTTGTGAATGGGGTGTCTTTAAGAAACAGCAAAGACCTAAACCCTCTGAATTACTTGCAAATAACTGGAATGTAGACATTTTTAGGTATCTATTAATTATAATGTAGATGATATTAAAATTCTGTTCTAAGAATTATATTGCACTTTAATCCAGTAGTTTGCTAGAAATTAATTTATGCCCAAATAGGAAAATGCAAAAAAATTAGTCGTGTCTTAAACTTACCCTATAGACTTTGTATTCTTAAATCTCCTTTTCGCTGCAGATTCCAGTCACCTGTGTAGAGGGACGTTTGCTTTGTTTGAAAGATGGGAGAGTTAGGGGACTTTAGTGGAACAACTGTGAAAGTGGGGAATTACCAAACAATTTTGGTTTATAAAGCACTTGTGTTGATTGTTTTTGTCATTGCAGTTGATGTTGTTATCTACTAATTAGATGAATGTGAAAAATAATTCTCCGAACTCTTTAAAGGATAAAATGTATAAAATGGCTAATTCTAAAGCATCTAACAAATAGGAGCTATTTTTTTTTTGAGACAGGGTCTCGCTTTGTAGTTCAGGCTGGCTCTGAGCTCACTATGTAGCCCAGGCAAGCCTCAAACTCAGCAATCCTCCTGCCTCTTCCTCCCAAGTGCTGGGATTACAGGCGTGAGCCACCACACCCGGCTAGGAGATATTATTTTTAATTCCTGTAGGGTAGTAAGAACTCAAAATATTAGGACATTGGCAAATAGTGAACATGAGGTATAGTCATGGCCATATTTTGAAAAAAGTATCTGTTTGCTTGTGCAATTGACTAATCTTTAACTTTTTGAAGAAATATGCTTTGATAGAACAAAATAATTGTCATTTTTTAGATAATATTCGCCCAAAAAATGATGCTTTTAAAAGAAAGGCATTGAGTGGCCACTAGGTCTATATCCTGTTTGATATACTTTAGATCGTGTGGCCTCAGTTTTTTTTTTTTTTTTTTTTTGCAATATCAGGGATTGAACTCACGTCCCTGTGCTTGCCAGGTACCACTTGAGCTAAATCCCCAGCCCCTACAATATTAATCTTATTCTTGTAAGAACATTCTCTATGTAATCCTATTTATAATGAAACATATAACAACAGGATCATAACCAGAATAGCATCTGGCAAAATAATTGTTTCAGGCCTCATTTGCATTAAAATGTATTAATCAAAAAAGGAAGATTAAAACATGGGAAATTTATCTTTGTTGTTTGACAATGATGTGGGGAAAAGTCCTTATTTCTAAATTTAAGATTCCTTGTAAGCAATGTTTTAGCAGAAAAGAAATCTTATCATAGTACAAACTGAAAAGTTAAATTCAGCCCTTAACAAAATCCATAGATGACAAATATCAAAAAAGAAGGCTTAGTATTAGACTGTCATCCTATGTCCCAATAAAAGTCAGCAATCATGAGGCAGTTTCAATGTAAGACTAATGTGCCAAAATGAAATGCATAAACATGAAGACTAGCTTTCTGAATTTAATTTCTCTGTGTTACAAGGATAAAATGTGCTGATGTTCAACTTAACTACATAGAGCATTTTATTTCAGTTAAACATTTTTACTGTCATCGTGTCTTTCTTCATGTTCTACTACCTAAAATTTCTAGCTGGAAGCATATTAATCCATGTAATGAGGTATTTAGCAAATGTTCAATAAAGGTCCACAATCCAGTAGACAGCATAAATGTGTCCAGTAAGCTGCAGTCTCCTGCAGGGAAGCACATCCTCTTTTCTACTATCCTATCCCTAGGCCTCAGCAGGAACAGTGCCATAAGATGAGAACTGACCCTATTTATCCTCAAATGTAAGAGGTGAACTTTTACTTAGGAGAGATAAAACTATGCTTAACCACAGTAAGAAGCAGAAAATCATGATAGAAGGCAGCTCACTCAGATGTGCTTTGTTTGTTTTTAGGCTAGGCTCCCCCAGAAAGCAGAGCTGGAAACAAGAAACTGTATGTAAATTGTTTATTCAGAGAAACAATACCAAGAATAGGAACAGAAGACTGGGGTATCCTGATTCACAGGACATTTGAATCACCACTCTGACCCAGGAGCAGCCCCGCTAAGATACGATGAAGACGTGCATGTAAAGTAAGCTTCAGAATTGTCTGCCCAGGGGATGCACTAGTCTTGCCCCTTGTCATTCAGGACTGTCCTGTGGGACATACCCTTTTAGCATATCCAGGATATGCATGTTTTGAGTACTCTGAGGTTCGTGTCCCAGGGCAGAAAGCAAAAGATGCGGCTGAAGTGGTACCATCAAATTAGACTTGTACAAAGTCAGATGCTTCCAAAATAACCAAAGAGGTGGACAGAGGATGTGAGCAAGGCCCCAGAGGTGGCTTGATTTGCTTTCACTTGACACAGTGCTGCCTCTGGTAAGATCTGTCTCTCTGAAATATCACTGCCAATGAGAAGTCTCATCTAGGCCTGAGAAGGTAGAAGAACGTTGGATGCAAAGCCTCTGAGGAAGAAAAATTGGACTCAGGGATAATTTTAGCAAAGCGTTTGGCACCTACAAAGCAATATACTGTCATTAATTCTACTTCATGTAACCATCAATAATATATGTTTATTACAAAGTACAAATACTTGGGCCAGAGATTTAGCTCAGTGGTTCTGGCCCCTGCCTAGCAAGTGCAAGGTCCCTGGTTTGATCCCAGTAACCATATACAACAATACCAGGTGTGTGACTCATGCCCACCAATAATCTACCACACACCACAATGCTGGGTATGGTAGCTCACGTCTATAATCCCAGCACTCAGGAGGCAGAGGCAGGAGGATTGCTGAGTTCAAGGCTTGCCTGGGCTACATAGTGAGCTCAGGGCCAGCCAGAACTACAAAGTGAGGCCCTGTCTCAAAAAATAAAAATAAAATAAAATAAAATATATTTTAAAAAATAAGTAAAAGCACATATACTCATATAATGATCTATTATTTTATAGCCAAGAAAAACTCTAAAAGCAAATGTGGACCACATAAAAATTTGCACTAAATCATACTCCACTTTGCCTTGAAATAAGGCAAGAAAATAAATAAGTTATATACAAAAGACCTGACCAGATGGAAAGAGTTTTGTGGACTTCATTATATAATACATCTTCTAATCCACAAAAGAAAACAGTGGAAACTCTTACTTTCTTTGTTACAAAATACTCAGTAGATAGAAAAAGTCTTAACTCACATGCTAACATTTGCTTTCTACATTATTTTTAGTTTGGGTGGGACAGTATGATAATTTGTCCAACTGTTCATGGCTACATGTGAGGAAAGGTAAAGGAAACATGAGAATTTTGCCTATAAAATGACACAGAGAATGATAATGCATGAGAGTAAGAGAAAGGCCAGAGAAATAGAAATGAGCTAAGGACCCAAAAGTGAGAGAGAGAGAAAAGAAAACTCACTGCTTACCCTTAATCACAAGTGACTTATTTAAATAGACAAAATGACAGGCTGACCTCCATCTATTTTAACTGCCAAATCCTATCAGCAGGGTGTGATTACCCTCAAGACCACCTTCTGGGGTGAGGAGTCTCTCAAGCCTGCCTTGTGTATCCCTGACATTCCTTCCTCCATCCAGAAATCCGGAATCCTTTAAGGAAACATTTTTGGCCATTAAACCAATTGGAGTTGAACCCATGTCCTAGAGGTTGACAGGACAATTTATTAATGTGCTCCATAACTCAGGATTAAAAAAGAAAGTCTTGTACAATTTTTTTCTTCTTTTTTTGTTTTATAAGATTTGAATACCTTTGATATCTATATCTGAAGAAAGAAAAGTACCAGTCTCTGGCCTAGAATTTTTTTTCCTTACTCTAAAGAAATTTATTTTATCAATTCATTTCAAAAATAATTAAAAAGAAGCCTCAGGAAAAGTTAACTAAAATTTTGTCTCATGAATTAAAAAGAAATAGAAATAGTCTGTGGACCATCAAATATACTTTCTACAACCAGAAGAGACAGACAAAATAGTTTCATAGATCTAAAAAGAAAGCTGCAACTTTTAGAAAGAGGTAAATTTCTAAACTACAAGTCTTTTAGAGACTGATAACTTATCAATCTCAATTCAACTTTTTAACTGTGTTTGTTTTCTTACTTAATGGAATAGTGTCCCAGGTAAAATTAAGTAAATGTGTATTTTTTTTGTTCCTAATATAGAAGAATAGAGCTCAGTGCAATCCCTGCTTGTTTTCTTAAATGTATGTGTTATTACCTGTTTTATTTTTGCAAGAAACTTTTTGGCTTATGTATTATACTGAGTGGCTACTTTGAAGATAATAACACACAGTAACTATTGTTACTCCCTGATTATGAAAATTTGATTGCTTTCATAAAATAAAAAAGAATTACAAAATTAGGATTGGGAGTGTGAATAAATATCTACAGATAATTAAGAAATAAATAGACCTGCTATATATTAAATGTGTACAATTTTGTTCTGTGCATTGGCCTCAGCAACTTCCAGTATAAAATCCAACTAAGATAAAGATTTTGTAAGTTTCAAACAGGTAAATACCAATATAAGATCTATATATTAAGCTAAAGTTTTCAGGAATTTTCTCTGAACATCAGAAATTTATTTTCCTAATCATCTAAACCTAAGTGACTATTTTTCTGTGAATGCAATTCTAGCATTCTTACACATTAACTGGATAATTGAAATCTCTTAAATCAGTGACTCGGGCTACCTTTGATGCTTATAGCTGCCTTCCAGAACAGAGAGAAGCTTTCAGGATGTGATGGAGCACCACCCTATTGCTTCCATCCTGCCTAAAATATGTTACCTGGGGCACATCACAGTTTCCCCCGTCAGCATACAATTCACCACCTCACGCATTAATCTCCGTTGGATTAACAAAAACAACACTCTATGCTAAAGCAATGAAAAGTTGTTTTTGTTCAAAGAGAAGAAAAGGAAATTCTTCAGTATTTTAACTTTTTACATCCCCAGTTGGAAAAGAAAACATCCCAGGATTAAATGACATTTCAGTTATCCTAAGTAAAGCATAGAGGGACACAAACACACACACACACACACACACACACATACGGGAAACTACAATCTATCCTATGTAGACCTGTGCTGTTTTCTTTGTTCTTTTTAGCTCAAGATGAAACAGCTGTTCATTGTTTAAAATAGCGTCTCATATTTAGATCTTTTTCGCGTCAGAAGGAAGCCATCTTATCCTTCCAGTTTGCTAACATTAGAGAGGAGTAAACACTCATTTCCTACATATATTATTTATAATACAGACTTGTGAACTTTCGCATCCAGTGTCAGACTGACCTCTCTCCTACTTGATTTTGAACCTTCCTTCCCCTGACCCCATCAAGAGACCCGAGTAACCCGGAGGTCATCTTTTCCTCTCATTCATTTTTTTAAACACACATTTCCTTATTACTGTCCAGTGGCTCTGATTAATCTGAAGGTCGTTCCTACAAAAGGTGTGGATGAGAGATATTTTATGACATTTAATCAGTGGGCTCAGAGGAAACTTACTAATAGCTGTGAGATCTTTACAAGAATCTCAACTTTCTACTCCTCACTCAGAGTTTGGTTCTGTAAGTACTTGCCAAGGGGAGTAGAGAACCACACTGTGACCAGGGATCTAGCTCAGGTGGTACTGCACCTACCTTGGAAGTATAAGGGCCCAAGTTTGATCCCTGGTACTGAAAAAAAACAAAAACAAAAACACAGACTCACAGAGTGAGAGAGAGAGCCATACTTTAGTCCTTGGGAGTGCAGGGAACTTTATAACTAGCTGTTCTCAAGGTGTTTAAGCTTGCACGTATTTGAGGAAACTTAAAGCAGAAAGACAGAATGACATCTCTTCCAAAGGAGTTTTTTAAAAGAAATCCTCAGTCCTTAATTTAGAGGGAATTTTCAACCTGACACACTAAAACTAAAGCGTATACTTAAGATTTAATTCAAATTCCACATTTTCTGATTAATAAATGAAATTCATTCCTGCAAAATAAAAGTGTTTTAATCCTAGAGTATATTTAGCATTTAATAAGGTCAAATTCAGGATTTTTCCTTCTTACTCAGGTGGTATTCCAGAGGGATTATAATGAAGTTATTAATCTGTCTTTGAACAAATGCTTCCAAGACTTGTATTAATTTATAAGATCCCTTTTACTGAAATGTTGAAGCTGGAAAATACAATGCAAAAAACCCTCAAAATTTTAGCATCAACTAGTTATACTTTATCAATTTCCAGATAAGAAATGTAAGGCCCTAAGAAATTACAAACCCAGCCCATTGTCTATTGGTAAGATTTTGTTAGTCTTTGTTGGGTGAATTATTTGATCCTTGTATCACCCCTGCAAATAGGAGATTGGAGCCCTGAAAATTAGCCAACACAATTACAATTGTCAATTCCATTTTTAAAGTGCGAAGAGTGAGATTGAAGTGGTTACTTATCCTAGCATCATTAAACCAAAATAGCTAAATGATGAATATTTTTTGAAGTTTTTTCCCCCAATTTGGATTTATGTTAAGTATTTTCAAACTTCATGCAGTTTTCCTCAAGTATTAAAAGAAAAAAATCTTACCCATTATTCAGGATTTCTTCCCTGATTTTGAATATGCATTCAAATCTAGCTAATCACATCCAAAAAGCTATTTCTTTTCACAATAGATGACCTGAGTTTTATCTCCAGACATTTTGAGAGTTTAAGAAACATGAATCTTGACCACAGTCAAAAAAGAATGGGAAATTCATTTCACAAATTATTTGTAACCTTTCCCTCTTCTCTGTCTGTAAATATCACTGTTCTTTACTTCCTGCTAGTGTCAGGCATTTGTTCTCTTTCTCATTTTGTCCCCTAAGAAAATGGGGAAGAATTTAAAAGAATGGGCCATGTCTGAGATCCGGCCAGTTCCCACCCTATGGAGACCCTGTCTCGCCCACACAAGTGCCACTCTGTAACCTTATTTCCACTGACTTTTTTTTCTTTTATGCCTCTTAGGAAAACTGGGCACTACTAAGTATGCACACCCCCAGCATCTTCAATTTACCCAATCAGGCCTTACTCAGCAGCTCAGAGCCTTAACAACCTTGGCAAAATGACATGGGTCATATTTTCACATGGATGAACTGTTCTCAAACAATTTCTCCAGTGTGTGAGGCACAAACAGGCTTTTCTTCAACATCAGGCATGCATGTCTTCCCCGCCTCTTGCTTTTTAACAAATATATGTATTGTGGCCAGTGCAAGCAAAGTCCTATTCCCCATTAACGTTTGAATTTCTCTCCTACTTATCCCTCTTACTACCCCCTTTAGACTTCTCTCCTTCTCTTGACATTTCAAAATATCAAAAAAGCAAAGGACCCCTGTCTACTTTTTGTCTGCGGAAATGGCTGAATTGTGTGCCCAATTCATTTTTTCCTTCACTCTTTCTCACAAGAATTTGGGTGACAAGGAGTATCAATTAGTAGTATAGTCATCTTCACACCTAAAGATTCATACTTGCTTCCTCTGTTCAAAGGTGGGTACTGTGTGAAGCCGTTTCATTCCATGAGAGATATCATGACAATCACATTCTAGCTATAACTATTTTAATCATTTTGTGTTTCAATAACAATACATCTGAGATTGTATGATTTATATATGATAGAAATTCTTTTCTCATAATTCTGGATGCTGGAAACCCCGAGGTCCATGCACTGCTAAGTTTGGTGTCTAGAGTGGGTCTGGTCTCTGCTTCCAAGGTGACTCTTTGTCTCTGTGTCCCTCCAGGAGCACAATCATCACATGGTGACAGGTAGAAAGGTAACTATCTCCCTCATCCTCTGTAAAAAGGATGCTAAACCCATTAATTAGGGCGAACCCTCATTAATAATCACCTCCAAAAGGCTCTATCACAGCACTCTCACCCTGGAAACTGTCAACATAAAAACCTTGAGAAACACATCCTAACAATAGCAACATGTATACCACAATTGCTGCTCATTCTATTTCAGAAAATAAAATGACATCAGATAATCTCTATGCCTAATTTGACACTAATATAATATTTTACATGGCATGATGGCACATTGTGTAACTAATAAGTATTGCTGAATGAATAAATGAAAGAGTCTGGCCAGTAGGAATTCCAATTTTTTCAAGTTATACTATCTGATTAGTTTTCACAAGTCCAAGTAAATCTAAAATAATCCTTCTCAGACAAAAAAAAATCTGTACTTCTTTATAGAAAAATATAATGTAAAAGCTATCCCAAAGAATCAGTTTATTTTCCTCAGAAAACAATACAAAATTCCCATGATGTCATACAATGTGTTTCAAAACATTATCAGTCAGGCACTGACTGCACACACTTGACATTATGACTTGGATACCACTCAGTAGACTTGCCCACAAACTATTTCCCTCATATTGAGGTTCCATCTGATATATTTGTGGCCAATAAGAGGAAATATTGGTCCATAGAATAAATGTCCTGAACAGAAGGAAAAAGAAATTTATCAATTACATGAGAAATTATTAACCCTTGTTCAAAGCTAAATTTTTATGGAAAGACTGGAAGATCACACAGGCCCATCTCAGAAAGAAATAGTATGTGCACTATTTTGTGATAATATTAGAACCTCAGACTTACAAACTCAACTGTTTTCATTAAGAATATATTGTACACATCAGTATGTTTTGTTTGAATTGGGTTTGTTATCTGAATATGGACATTTCTTTCTGTTTTAAAATAATTCCCAGTTAGGCTTCTCATCATCAATATAATGATCCAAATAATATAACTCTCTGGGGGCCTGAATATTGGGAGTTACTTAAATGTCACTTGTGAAAAAAAGAAGAAAAGATTACATTTTATTAGCCCAAAATGAAGAAATGATTTAATGGAACATTCTGTTTTCTCAGTACCAACCCTACTAATGAGACACTTGCTGAATTTTTCAGAAAAAGTGTGAGCACAGCCTAATTCTTTCTCAATGATACAAACAAAATGATTGTTGGAAGGCATGATAATGACTGAATCACTCAAGGAGCCCATGAATTCATCATATTTTTCAAAACAAAGTGGTACAGTCAGGATGGGGAATTGTGGAAGAATCTGAAAAGAAACTTTAATGTGTCTTTCCTGAAATATGTATAATCAAGGAAAATTTCAATACCTGTATTTATTTCAGTGGTAAGAATTTGATGGTACTTTCCTTATTAACATGAATTCAAAGCTTAACTTCATTGGTAAATGATCATAGGAGTTTAGAAGTTGATGTGATAAGAGCAACTGATTTCCATCTCTCTGAATTAGGTACTTCTCAACCAAGATTTCCAGGAGGTTGACAATGAATCAGTGGAAGAAACAGCACTTATTTTGTTAAGAACAAAAGTAACTCAAGGAATGGTAACATCCTCATTGTACCCACAGCACAACTTTGGTTAAGTGTGAGGAAAACCACCAGCTGCTCGAGATCACTGTCATACCATTCTCCAGCACAGCCACGTGGACCACAGTATGTGGCTTCCTACAGTTGGCATGTGGTTTGCAAACCAGGTAGGCCTTAGGGAAATGACCTGTAAGGAGAACTAACACAGGGAGGACAAGATCAGCCTGTATTTGGGCCCTATGGCAAGAAGGCCAGGCTACCCTGGATATCTCAGAGCCTGCTCTTTAGAAAGTCACTCTGGTCTGTCTCCTCATCCATAACATGATGACCACACTTTCAAGTTATAAAGGAGGAATGGCTTAGATATAGCCACCAGCAAAAGAAATTTATGTATCCTGTGGTTTCCTTTCCTCTCAGAAGTCATGAGTATATAATAAGCAAGTTTTAAAACAGTCTGGTTGAACTCTGAAAACAATGATCACCTTAACCATTTTAGCAAGGCATTAGAAGTTCATACCCTGTCAGGTTTCTGCATATTATATTCATGAATACATAAATTTGGGAATTAGTTTTCAAGTGTGAGATATTGTCTTCAATATTTGGCATAGTGGGCAGTCTCCCAGTATGGATTTGACTTTTGGAAGTGACCAAAGACCATTAAGTACAATTGTACAAACAGTGGGTGATAAAAGTGGGCAAATTTAGATAAAAGATGAACTGTGACTGTAAATATATCAAGACTGATTTTTCCCTGCTGGTCACAACCCAAGCCTGAGGGCAATTCCAAGGCTGAGGCTACAGCTGATAGGCTGGTCTGAAAGAGACAGCTGTCATCCGTCATCCTATTGACCTTGAGGTTAATTCACCTGATTCGGCTGGCTGCATGAGGGGCATACCCATCCGCCCTCACTACCCCATGGGCATCTCCTTTGAAACTCCTTGGATGATAATAAAAAGGAAAAAAAATGATGAGAGCCATTCTTTCATTGGGAATAGCAATTCAGCCTTTCAACAAATGTTTATTGAGCTCCTATATATCAAACGGTATCTAGGATAATGCAGAAGAGCAGGTTTCTATGCTCAAAATAAAGACAGAAGGAAATGATAGGAAATGAAGGCAACACAAGTTTAAATGCTAGTAAATGTAAAGAAGGAAAAAAGATAAGGAAAGCCCCTGTGTTAGATGTCAAGGCACGCTTCTCTCTGAGAACACAGCATTTTTACTATGACCTGAACGATAAACAGTTGTGAACCGTGCAGATATTAAGATCTGTACATCTGTGTACAGCATTTGCAAGGCCCTAATCCAACCTGCAGTTTTCTTCTGCCACAAGGATCTTATCAATGATGTACCCTAAATGTTTTGACCAAAAACAATATTGGAGCAGTGATAGGTAGGGATATTCCTAAAATGATCAATTACAAGAATAGAAGTGTATTCTGCTATTAGAATGGAAACAAGACTTAACCTGTGAGTTATACCTAAGAAAGTTTATCACTTGTTTTAAGAAGATGACAGTGGCCTGTGTTTAATTTGAGATTTTTTTTTCCTAGACCTAAACGTTTGCTTCCTGCTCAGGCAAGCTTGAGAAGATGGGATCAAGGGAGTTTTGTGGTCCAGTGAGCAAAGGATGGGAAAATCAGAAAGATTTTGAGTTATAATCCCAGTTGAGCTACCAAGTGACCTTTAGGCAAGTCTTTTGACCTCCCTATGCCTCATGCTCCCAGCTGGAAAATTGGATAAGACCAGCAGGATATCACTGAGAACCAGATGTTGCACCAAGCCCAAGCTTTCCCAGCTAAATAAATGACCACCAAAGGGCGGGGATAATCTATCAGCCCATGTGAATGACCGCTGATGACATTAGGTCACTTTATATTTAGAAGTTATTAATATTTCCTAGATTCATCAAAATAATTTAATAAAATATGGAGTTCAAGCATGAGTGCTATTTCTTGAGCCATTAAAATGTGTCACTGGCTTGCACTGACTTTGCTGTAGCACATTTGTAGGTTAATAATTGTTACAATCCTGGTCTTGCCTCATTACCCCTTCCCATGGCCAGTCACGCCAGCGTCAATGACACACAGCTGGAACAACAAAGAGAAGGTCAAAACAGGAGTTTATTTCCCCATTTTTCAAAACAAAATAAACTTGCTGTTTCTATATGAAACAAGACAATGATGTTTTGTATCTAGATATTACTAAATATTGAAATAGAGAACAAATACCTTACCCCTCATTAGAATGTTTTGTCTATATCAATTAGACACAATGTTTTGTTTAAAATGACAGATTTAGAACACACAAAAATAGTTAAACTCGGGACTTTTTCAATATGAATTAAAATACTTTCATCTTGCCTCATGGGAAAGAATGTATTTAAGTCAAATTATCATTTCCTAAGAAAACTAATAACTGCTTCCCTCTATGATAGAGTTAATATTTGGATACATCTGAAAAGTAACAACTTCCTAATTCTTGAACTTGAACTTAGACTACAAGTGGAATGTGAAGGCTATAAGCACCATCTGCATGGAGAGCTACTCACGCAGGTGTATGTTGTTTAACAGGCAACAAACATCTGTGCATTATGCAATAGTCTGCTCTCTGACTTAGCCTTTCATTTTTCACTTAGAAATGGATGTTGTGTCAGTATATGTAGAAAAAATGAATTAAACAATCTAAAGACTTTAAGATACATCTCTATGTACCAGTATATACCCTAAGAGTCTCCCAAAGGATTGTATGTATAGAATGTGTGTGGAAAGAAAGACCACTTACAAAAACCCCATTAAGTCCCCTGTATATCCTAAAATTTAATACACAGTAACTGCTTTCCTCTGGAAAACTTGGGTGAAAAAAAATGACATTTGCTTGGGTTGGAAAAGGGCTTTCATGCAGTTGCTTTTCATTCAGCCCAGTGAAGAGTAGCTCTTGGTAGATAGGAAGGTTGTTGTTAGGTCTTATTTTTACTTAGGTGTTGCTGGTTATTCTTTGACTTTAATTCTGATAAAAAATATTTTCCCACCTAAAGCAAGCTTTTATTTCCTTAAAAACCCATTGGCAGCTGGGCGTGGTGGCTCACGCCTGTAATCCCGGCACTCGGGAGGCAGAGACAGGAGAATTGCTGAGTTCGAAGCTTGCCTAGGCTACATAGTGAGCTCAGAGCCAGCCCAAACTACAAAAAGCGAGACCCTGTCTCAAAACAAACAAACAAACAAACAAACAAAAAAACCCATTGGCAATATAGTTGATAGATGAATGGAGAAGGAATATGACTAAATTGAGTGACTTTAGTAAGGTTCTCAACATCACAGGGCACATTCTCACTCATATATAAAAGGCAGAGGGTAATAACACCTATCTTGAAAGGCTGTCTTGATAAAGATCAACAAAATGAACATGTTTTGTCAATTATACTATGGTCTAGGAATGTAACTTATTGTTCTAGCCTGTTGTTTATCCTCACGAGTTTGCCCTAGAGGGTTACCCACCCAGGAAGCTTATGTTTTTTTTTTTTCCCCCAGGTACAGGAGATTGAACCTGTAGCCTTCCCATGAGCTACAACCCCAACACTTCTTTTGATTTTTTTATAAAATAGAATCTTGGTAAATTTCCCAGGCTGGGCTTAAATTTTTGATCTTCCTGCTTCAACTTCACATAATGTTGGGATTATAGGCATGTACCAACATCCCTGGGTTCACCCAGGTACTTCTTTACCTTCCTCTATACACAGCCAAGTAGGAGCCTGACTGAATTCTACATGCGCTATCTGTTAAGATGCCCCATGTTGGAGAGTCTCCTAAAGGATTCCAGAAGCCACTTGACTGGACATCTACTCACTATATTCTATCACTCCTCAGTCTGTAATTACTAGCACTGTGCTACTTTCAGGAAACAAGAAAAATAAGTAATGTGCTTTATATAATATGTACAAAATAAAATTGTACATATTTTTTTCTCTTATCCATTCTCAGTAAGGAAATAACAGATTAACTCTTAGGCATGGATAAATATTTGAAACAAATATCTACCTCTAAAACAAGATTAATAAGGGAGGGAGAGAAAAGGAGGGAGAAAGGGAGAAGTGAAGGAACATTTTGGAAAGAAGAAAGGTGTAGAAAGAGAGATCAACCATGAAAAATCACAGCTAGGCAGACAAAGTATCCCTTTGGAAGCTCTTGTGAAGACATATAAATTAATAAAAATCATCTTTAGAAATCAAAAACACTATCACTCATTATTTGTTTATCATGAAGCAGTACTGATGAAAAGAGAAGCAATGCCCCTTATACTAAGATAATTTCCAAACATTTTTTGAATGGGAAACTCTAAAAAGTGATGTATGGTTTTTAATAATCAGAAATTTAGTTGAGGCCCAATGGAGAAGTTAAGTATGTTCTACTTTATCAAGTAACCAGATGATATGTTTGGCCAGTTTTCTCCTGTGTTGAGATGTTATTATTTACATATTACCTTCACTTTCTCTAAATGTGTTGCCATCATAATTGTATTTGCTTGCCAGGCTTAGAGCTATGATAAATAATGATAAACACAATACTTGTTGATCCATGAATTGCCAGGGAATAATCATTAAAAGCAGTGCTTTCCTCATTTAGCATCAAAAACCTTGAGAAGTACACACTATCCCACTCCCCCTGCCCTTCATTCCACTGCCATAATGGTGGTGGTAAAAAGTAATGTTTTCCAGTTGGCAGGTTCACAAAACTGCTGGCATTTAGCTGACAGCAAAGCAGAAGCACCCATTACAGCCTCTTAGGTTAATAATATGTATTCAATGCCTTCCAAAATAATAATAGACATTTTATACAATAGATTATAATGGTTCTAAGAGCCTGCATGGTTTGGTGAGTTAATATGAAGAGTGTAAGCAAAACAAAAGCAACTGGTTTTCCTTAGAATGTGCATTCACTGATTTATGTCCAATATATCCTTAATTATACATGTAAACTTATGCTGCGAAGTTGATCAGTCATTAACTCAAAATAAGTATTAAAATAAGTCAGAGAAAGTTCATAAATGTAAAGCACCTAGAACTGAAATGCATGATGGAAAAGGCACAGGATTGGCCTACAAAACTTGGTCAACTTCAATGTCAAAATTTCTAAAACTACTTTATTTGATAGACAAGCTACTAAGTAGAATATTGGGATCAGCAGCAGACATAAGTTGATATAAAATGATATTAAGAACTCAACCTCAAATATTACTTTTGAAATATTACTGTGCCTCATATTTCTAAAGCAGTTCATTTAACATTTGGATGTTCGCCATTCTCTGAACCTCACCTAGCTCTTAAATTTGGCTTTTAGCCATGACTTATATTCCATAATTTACTTTTTTTGGCTTCTGTTCTTTCTCTGGTAACAACTGCTCATGTGTGCTGACTCATGTTCAGTATTTGGCCCACCATGGCTAATGTTATTTTCTTACCTACTTTAAAGAAATCCAGTTATTCATCATTTTATAAATGCATATATGCTCAGGAGAACACTGACCTAATTTCTAAATTCCTTAAAGTAATATGCTGTTCTTGATTTTCATATCCATTTCATCCCTGCTCTGGTTAGCTAAAAAGAAAAAGGTAGAATCTTCTGTTTTGCCTACCACACCCTTTGCCCCCTCAGCCAATGTTGTGTAAATGCTACAGAAATCTCTATTTTTGGTGAAAGAAAACTAAAATACAACATACTGTCCTTGACCTGTAGCCTGTCACTACCAAATGATGTGTAATATACTTCACTATATGACACCATTAACTTTCAGCCGGCCAGACATCACAATGAAAACTGAAGCCCACAGCGCAATTCAGGTCCCAAACTAGTCTCCAGGCTCAGTTATCAAATACCCTCACACCTCCACCTGGATGACTCAATAGCACCTCAAACCCAAATATCTGCTGTTGATCCCTCATATGCTCAGCGAAGTTGCCCAACTTGCTATTTCCTACTTGTCAGTAAATGGCACCTTCAGTTGCCACTTTTATCAGATGAAATAGGGTAGAGTCATCCATAGCTTCTGACAAGCCCATTACAGGAACTGCCATTCTTGTCTGGCTGATGTTCTGCAGATGTTCTGCACATGTGGTGAGCTGCCTAACACCTCAGGCGGGATTATCTATCCTCTCAGGTCCTCCACACAAGATGGTTTTTCGGGTTGCCAAAAAGTCAGGCTGCTTTGGTCTGACACAGCAAAAAAAAAAAAAAAAAAAAAAACAAACAAAAAAAACACCACAATTCAAATCTGAATTTCTTTCCCTCTTTGTGATCTGACCAAAGATCTCCACTATAAGCCCCTTTTGCCAAAAACAGGATCATGGAGAACCTTATATTTAGACTTGGCCAAATTAATCATAACCTAAATGGTTCAATTTCTTCAAGTTTTGCTTAGTTTTTGGCTATAGAAATTTGCTTTACTCATAACTAGGAAAAGAAAGAAGGGAAGGAGGGAGGCTGGCAGGGAAGAAGAATGCTTAATAGGAGCACTGTAAAAATTAAATTCTAGATTACTTCTGTTTCTTCCCCAAATGTACTTAAATGTTGCCCTGTAAGATCAAATAATAACTTTCTTATAGTTTGCCTTGGGTAATAAATGATCATCTCTTTATTTCAAGCATTCTTCTAACTCTATGATCTTATTATAAAAGGGTCAATACTAAGTATTTGCTTAACTAGGCACCTACAATTTTATTTGCTGTACTAGTCGTAATATCTGATAATCTATACAAACCAAGGCATTTAATAGTTAGGTAAAATTGAGTTCTGTCTAAATAAAGTCTACTGGTACAAATATTTACAGGTTAAAGAGCTGTTTGATAAAGTATCTTCTATTTAATTAAGCTTTCCTTGAAATTGCTACTATGGAAGTATTTTCATTTCTTTGGAGATCGGACCTTGGAGTCATCCAAAAAGCAATTTTCTTCTGCTATCAGAATAGAAGATGACCACTCATCAACTGCTGGGGTTCTAAGATGTTCCATTAAAACACTGCCAGCAACAGGAAAAACTGTACTGGTGACTTACACGAATTCAACTCTGGTCAACTATGAACATTTAACTCAAACCATTAACTCATTTTACATAATCAACTGCATAGCTCTCAGTCTACACTAAAATATTTCCATGTCTTGCTGCAGGTATAGTCAGGGTATGAAACAGTGCCCTCAGGGCAATAAGTTTTAAAGTACACCTTTAATAACCTCTATATTCTATTCCCCAAAGGTAAGGCCCTGTGAGCTAGAGAAATACTCAGAGGTTTTATCTTTCTGAGTTGGCACAACTGTTCTCCCAAACTTAGACAAGACAGTCCAGTTCACGCCAAGCCACATGACTGGTTTTAGGGAATATTTAGAAGGGAAAGTGTCACATAGGAGGAAGAAATTTGTATCTTCAAAAGAGTGAAAGTGAATCCACAAGAACCTATAAGGTCTTTTGTTGCTTTCAGATTTGGGGCACATGGCTCTTAACAAATCGTATGTACAAAGAATATATCATAATTCCACTTCTTTCTTTAAAGCAGCACAGTAATTGATCTGATGGACCTTTTCTTTTAACTTCCACAAGATCTTAGAACAAGATCAATCATACATCTGCAGGTTAAAAACATTTCATCTATAATACATAAGAATTAATCTGGCAAAATGAAAAATCTGTCATTATCAATAAAAGAAGTGGTCTTTATTGTAGTTGACAGTATCAAGCCCTTGAGAAATCTACTATGCTAAGAAACACAGCAAATCAATCTTAAATGGCAAGATGTGACTTATTATTAAATACTTCCCTCTTCTTTATATGAATTAAATTAATCATATATTGATTTTTAACCAATTTTAACACATCTGATAGTAGACAATACCTAAGTCAAATTTTTCAACTAAATAGAGTGTTCCTTCAATGAATCTTTGGACTGTCTCCAAGTTGGACTCAATTTTATATTCACCTCTATTGTAAACAACTATAGACAGCCAAAGAGATTTCATGAGGCTTTTAAAATTTTTTTCCTCCTAAAAACCAATAAAATTCTAACTCAAACAGATGTTCATCTGTTTTGATTTTTGAGGCATCTTTTTAGTAATCACATGTATTCATTAAGGTAAACCATAAGTCTATTTTTGAGTTATCTTTTTCCAAGGAAAAAGTAATGAAAAAGAAATTTACATAAGAATGCCCCCATACTGAATAAAAATTGAGAATACAAGAAAGGTGACCAAAAACAAAAAGAATTTTTAAAAGTTTTTTAAAGTTATTTCTCAATAGTCTGTTAATCCCATTTTTTCTTTGGCTTTGGAGGCATTATCAAACTTGTATCATACACAACTTATCAGTTTTTCAAAATTCATAAGTTCAGATCCTGAACTATGACTTCTATTCCTAAAATATTCATTCAACTTAAAACATTCTCATAAAATGTTTCACTGGTAAAAGAACCGGGATTCACTTCATCTTCCTTACCTACCATAATAAGCATTTCAGTTTACAATTTTAAAGTGTTCACATTCTGGACTGATTTTATGGTATGAAGCTCTAGCGTTAGTTATATAATGAAGTGTTTGACTTAAGACTCATCATTAGACTCATTGAGCTGTGATGCTTTAAAATTAGGCTAGAGAAGTGTCAGCACATATTAATTTATTTAATTTGAAAATTATATATCAGAGACCAAAGCAATTTGTGGGGTTAAATTGTCTCTCTGGGTATCAGATTCATGATCTTCTGGGTTCACAGATCAAGTTCTCTTCTTCCCATGTGCCCTGTGAAAACTGCCAAATGCTGCAGAGCTTACACAATGTGTTACACACAGCAAGGCTTGCTCCTTCAGTGGGTACAAAGAAGGTAATTCAATCTTAAAGTCCTACTGCTGTCATAGTGCTTATGACATCACCAGGACCTAGCCACTGAATTGTAGCTTTGTCCTCCTGCTGCTAACAGGCATTATTAGAGATGGACCGTCAACATCTAAAAAGTCATTTTAACCCCTCCTTCACAAAAATTGCTGCTTATAAAAATTCTCTGAATTGTCAGGATACTAGGACAAAATGACTGCTAGTCTTCTGATAACTCTACCAATGGACTGAAGGACAACCCTTACTGTTAATTCTCAGAATTCACACACAATCGTTCTTTTCATTTGCAGACTGCAAAAGTTCTTACAAGTTAGTGAATATTTTAAGATCACCTCTCTTTACCCACTCCTGAAGGCCCAGCTAAGTCTCACTTCCTGGATGAAGACATTAAAGGCAGAAGAGGAAGAACATGAACTTAGAACTGTAGAAATAAATGTTCAAATTGTGTTTCTACTGTCTACTAGCCACCTAATGGAGCCTGTTTGAAGTGAAAAGAACCCCATCTCAAGCCACTTAACTTATAACTTTTCTACAGCTATAATGGTTGACTCAGAAGTGGGCGTGTACCTGAGTTTGCTCTGTTTTAGTGAACCATAAGCCTTTCACATACAGTTCTACTTTTCTGAGGGGTATATCCAGTTGAAAAGCTCAGACCTGTTATAGAGACAAAAGATAAGCCACTGGAATATAAAATTAAAACAAGAGAAAGGTCAAATTTAGAAAAATTGAATAAAAGACTTGATCAAGTCATAATGAAACTTAACCTCCTTCACCATTTTTATTATATGAGCTAATTATTTGTATTATTTGAGGTAGCTGAATTTTCTTTTGCATGTGATCAAAGTATCCAATTTAATTCACTGTATAGTAACTAATCATTAGTATGTTCATCTACAAAATTATAACTTGCAAAGCAAGAATTGGAGAATTAGATGAAATGGCATTTATAAATGTCTGACATGTGATGCTAATACCTAGTACTTCATTTTCTACTCACTTTCTAAATCCCTGAAGCACTGTTTGCACTGTAGGTACCCATTATTCTGTATAGGCACTTTGAATTTTGTTAAGACTTTAAGGATGTTTAAATTAGGGTAGGGCTTGACTTTCAATAATCTCTTTTAGAACCAAAAGAAGACTATCGTCTCTTTCTATCAGAAAAAATGGTGCAAATATGTCTCTTAGGTGTTGATGAAGAAATCAGCTGCCATTACACACAGGGAAACACGTCTTAGAAGATTTAGGGCCTAGAAAAAATTGATGGACCTCCAATGCCCATTTCCAACACATACCGCGAACCCTTGAGGAAGGGTATTTTCAGCCACTTTTACATGGCTTTGGAATCTAACCTAATTTCTCCTCTTATTCCTGCTCAGTCCTGTACTTGCTCTGCCAACCACAGTAACCCAGGTTCCCTTTCCTGACTCACAAATTTTCTCTTTCCTTGCTAATAAAAATAATTTTTATGAAAGTTATTAGCTGATAACAGTTTTTGAAATAAAAGCTTTTGATTTGTATACGCTAAGATACAGAAGGAAAAATGCTCTCTGATTCCAGGCACTGCACACTCACTCTTTTCCTGCTCCCAGTTGTCAGTAATCCACTAAATTTGGGGTTAATATCAGTGCAGGGAGACAATGTCTGTATTAACATTGTGCCCATCTTTGTCAGCTAGGTTTTATTACTTTATGACCTACCCAGAAACTACCTTATAAAGTACTTTTTTTAATGTTTTACTAAATAGTGACTTACAGCCATGATTATGTATTATCTCATGGTTCTGTTGGCCAGCAATCTGGGTTATACCCAGATGGTTGGTTCTTTTGGTTTCAGTTAGACTCCTTCAGGTGCCCATGTCAGGTGCTGGATTGGTTTGGGGGTGCTGGGTTCTGGCCTCAGCTAGGATCACATCCAGCTCTGTAAGGATCTTCCTCCCACCAGGAATCTAGGCTGGAGCTAGTTCTCCCAGAGTCACGGGGACACTGAAGAGTGAACGTAGGTGTGCACAATGTCTCTTTGAGGCCTGGTCTGAGGACTAGCACATGTCACTTCTGCTACATGCCATGGATGGACTCAAAGATCAGGAAATAAGCCGGGCATGGTGGCTCACGCCTGTAATCCCAGCACTTGGGAGGCAGAGGCAGGAGGATTGCTGAGTTTGAGGCTTGCCTGGGCCACATAGTGAGCTCAGAGCCAGCCTGAACTAGAAAGTGAGACCCTGTCTCAAAAAAAAAAAAGATCAGGAAATAAGTTTGAGGTTTTGATTGGGAAAAATATTAGTCACATTGCAAAGGAGTATGGTTACAAGGAGAGGAATTGTGGCCAATTTTGCAGTTAATACATCATTATCCTCTCTTTTGTAGTGCAGATTTGGGTTTTTATTTAAATGAAAGTAAAATAAAAAATATTGATAACGCATGATTTAAGTATACCTGTAGACCCCATCTGACTTTAGGGATAATTTCCTTGTGAAGGTATTTGTAAACTCTAATGGTAAAGATACTAAATAGATTGCATTGGTTTGGAAAGGATTAATCTATAAAGAAGTTTGAAAAGAACTTTAGATACATGATGTATCAAGACACCCAAAAACAAGGCCAAATTAACCAGTGATTGATACTAGATATATTTCATACAGACAATTCAACTTTTAAAATCAAGATATTGAAGAAAACAAAGATTTATCCCTAATGACATTTCAGGGTGTACTATGAAGCCTGTGGAAGAATATGCAATAGAAAAGTTTGTATCTACATATTCTATAGGTCAGCAAAAACAGAATATTTTATTCTAATTTATGTTAATTTCTTCCACCTAATCTCAACTTCATGTTAATATTTTTTAATGAATTCTTTATTGGTACATCTTATTTGTTTGTTTGTTTCTTTTGAGACAGGGTCTTGCTTTGTAGTTCAGGCTGGCCCTGAGCTCACTATGTAGCCCAGGCAAGCCTCAAACTCAGCAAACCTCCTGTCTCTGCCTCCCGAGTGCTGGGATTACAGGCGTGAACCACCACACCCGGCTTTATTTTTTTAATTGAATTCTTTATTGGTACATTTTATATACAGCTCACAATCACATTCAATATTGGAGAATTTGTACCAGTGTATGACATGAGTTAATTCTCATTTTTACCCATATCCCTATTCACCCCCAACACCCAACCCCCTGTATACATGTGCTTTTTCTTTTCAAACCATATTTATTCTTTCCTCTCATTACTTTTCCCTACCACATTCCCTTTGAAGACTTCCTATTTCACAAAATCTATTATGCATTCTAGTACTCATTTGCATCTACAGGTTCTCACACCAGAGAAAAGATACGGTATTTACATATCTGTAACCTACATATTTCACTTATTAGTGTGTCTTCAAGGTGTATCCATTCGCACATAAATGAATGAAACTTGTTCTTTATGGCTGAGTAATACTGCATTTTATTAAAAAAAAATCTTCTTTATCCAGTCTCCAGTTGATGAGCATCTGGGTTGTTTCCAAGACTGGGATAGCACAAACTGAGCTGCTATAAACATAGGTGCACATGTGTCTTTATGATATGATTCTTCTAATTCTTTTGAGTATATTCCTAGTAGGAGAATAGCAGGGTGAAATAGGCCCTCTAATCCTAGTTTTCTGAGGAATCTCCATACAGATCTCCACAATAGTTGTACAAGTCCTCAATCCCACCAGCAGTGGAGAAGGGTTCTTTTCTCCCTGCAGCCTCACCAGCATTTATTGCTGGTTCATTTTACAATAGCAGCCTTTCTTTGTGGCGTGAGATGAAATCTCAGTGTTGTTTTCATCTGCATCTCTCAAATGACCAGTGATGTTGAACATCTCTTCATATGCTTCTTGGGTACTTTGACTTCAGCCTCTGAGAAGTGTCTGTTCATTTCAAATGCCCATTTTTGCATTGGGTCTTTAAACTTGTGGGGATTGATTTGTATAAGTTCTTTATATATTCCTAGATAGTAGATCTTTGTCTGACAAACAGCTAGTAAAGATTTTTCCCATGTTGCTGGTTATCTTTTAGTAGTGCCAGTGGTTTCTTTTGCTGTGCAGAAGCGTTTTAGTAGGATGAGATTCCATTTGTTGATTCTTTTTGCTAGTTCTCGTGCTATAGAAATTTTGTTCATAAAGTCTCTGCCTAAGCCAATGTCTCCAAGAGTTTTACCTAACCTGTTTTCCAGCAGATTTATTATTTGTTTTAATGTTTTACGTCCTGAATCCACTGTGATTTTAGTTTAGTACACATTGAAAGACATAGGTCTAACTTTAGTTTGTGGCAGATTAAAGCCCAGTTTTTCCAGCACCCTTTGTTAAAGAGGCTGTCTTTACTCCATTGAGGATGTTTGGCTCCTTTGTCAAAAGATGAGGTGGCTTAGTGTATCCAGGGTTGTTTCTGGATCTTCTAATCTATTCCACTGGTCCTCAGCTCTCTTACTTTGCCAGTACCATGCAGTTTTTATCACAGTGGCTTTATAGTACAGTTTTAAGTTGAGGATTGTAATACCCCCTGCCATGTCCTGGTTCCTTAGAATTGCTTTTGCTATTCTAGGTCTCTTGTGGTTCCAGATGAATTTTTGGACTATTTTCTCTAGCTCTGTGAAATATGGTGTTGGGATTTCAATCAGAATTGCATTGAATCTGTATAGTAGTTGTGGGAGAGCAGCCATTTTGACAATGTCGGTTCTCCCTATGCAGGAACAAGGGATGTCTTTCCATTTTCTGATATCCTTTTCAATCTCTTTTTTCAGAGTCCTGTAGTTTTCAGAGTAGAGGTCTTTTACCTCCTTTGTTAATTGATTCCTAAATTTCTTTTCTTTTTTTTTTTTTTTTGGATGCTATTGTGAAAGGCAATTTCTCTTTCATTGAATCTGTTGTTTGTGTATTCAAAGGCTGTTGATTTTTGAGCATTGACCTTGTATCCAGCTACGTTACTAAATTTGGTGATTAGGTCTAGCAGTCTTTTGGTTGAGTTTTTAGAATCCTCTATATAATCATATCATTGGCAAATAATGACAATTTAATTTCTTCCTTGCCTATCTTTATTCGTTTTACTTCTTTGTCTTGCCTAATTGCTGTGGCTGTTTCAGCACTATATTGAGAAAGAGTGGTGACAGTGGACATCCTTTTCTCATTCCTGATCTGAGTATAAAAGGTTTCAGTTATTGCCCATTTAGTATGATGCTGGCTGTTGGTTTCTTTTTTTTTTTCTTTTCTTTTCTTTTTTTTCTTTTTGAGACAGGGTCTCGCTTTGTAGTTTAGTCTGGCCCTGAGCTTACTATGTAGCCCAGGCAAGCCTCAAACTCAGCAATCCTCTTGTCTCTGCCTCCCAAGTGCTGGGATTACAGGTGTGAGCTACCATGCCCGGCACTGTAGTATGTGGTATTGATTGCTGGTGAGCGTAAGTCACCACACTCAGCGTTGTATGTAGTTACCGGGATCAAACTCAGGGCCTTGCACTTAAAAGGCAGACACTGGAACCACTGAGCTAAATCTCCGGCCCCTGTTGGTTTCTTATAAATAGCTTGTATTGGTTTGATATAAAGTCCATCCATTCCAATTCTCTGTAGGGTTTTAATCATGAATGGGTGTTGGATTTTGTCAAACGCTTTTTCTGCATCTATTGAGATGACCATATGGTTTTTGTCCTTGAGTCTGTTAATATAGTATATTACATTCATTGATTTATATATCCTCATGCCAATTTTCTTCAATAACACCGCACATACATTTTTCCTATTTCTTACTAAGGTTTTGAAATATTAAACAATGTTTTTCACCCCTACTGAATACATCTTTCTATCCCATAAATCCTCAAGTCCTCTGTCATGTTGCTTATGGCAGCAATTACCTATTTATCACTATGTTTCTCATTTAGTCTACTTCATTACAAGTTCACTTCAGAACTTGGTGATGGTAACTTTAACTGACAATTTCCATTTATAACAAATCTGGTCAACCAGAAGGTCTATTCATTCATGTGGAAATGGAGCCACGGCCATTGTAAGTGGTTAGGTTAATTAGTTACAAAACAGTATTTATCTCAGTCATTCCACAATCCTGGCTATACAATAAAATCAATTGCAGATTTTGTAAACTACTGATGCCCACCCAGGACAATTAAATCGAAATATCTGAGGTGAGATGGCTACGTATTTGTAAAGCTCCCCACTGAACTCAACTACATAACTGTACTTGAGAATAATGGAGGCAAATGTCAATACGCATGCCCCCCCCCCTAAGGTAGTTTTCTTCAATACTGAGTGTGCAATAGAATCAACTCAAGTGCTTGTTAAAAATAGATTTCAGATTCAAAACTGCAGTCTGACTTAATAGGCACTTTGCACATGAGGCTCACATGATGTTAAAGGTGCTAATTCAGGGACCATACTTTGAGACCCATTGTGATAAAGAAATATAATCCATGGATATTTTCAAAATGCACCATATCATAGTTGTATTTACCTTTTGTAACTTCCTATGTTACAGAACTATGGAATTCCAGGAAAGGAATAGTTTCTTTCAAATCTAATGATGTTTCAGTCCTCCAGCCAGCAATTCTGATTAAACTCTTCTGGGCTAGGAAAGCTTTCAATATGGTAAAGATTCCCTTCAGTGAGTCTGAAGTGCAGCCAGGACTGAGAACTACCGGCCTAGTAGTTTCCAAAGTGTGGTCCCAGGATCGGCATCAGGAACACTGACTAAGGACATGTTAAAAATAACTATCTTTAGATTGCACTCTGAACCTACCATATCAGGAAATCTGGAGCTCATGTCCAGCAATCCATCTTAACAAGCCTTCCAGGTGATTCTGGTAAACTCTAAAGTTTGAGAACATCTGCACCAATGTATACAAATACTGCAAGGAAGTAGCAAGCACCAAATGAATTACACAGGTCCCAAGCCCCATAGGTGTTCTGAGAAAGTCATGAGTTAGTGAGTTTATTGAAGCGGGGCCACAGAGAAAAGATAAAATCTGACTGAGTTGGCGAAGATGGACTTCCATTTCTCTTCACCAAAAGTACATGATAAAGTGTGCATGAAGTTAGAATTCACAAATGATCCTGGGGTGGTGAGTGGATCATGTAGGAGGCAAGAAATTAGATTTGGAAGATTGCCTGATAGGACTTTTCCAAGTTCCAGGCCAAGGGCACCAATGACCTTCAGATGTCCAGTTTCCTCCAGAGAGTTGGAAATAATAGGATCATTGGTAAAGAGGTGAATTCTCCTGTCATGGGAAAAAGGAAGAAGGAACTGCCCATTGTGAGAACATGATACTGCCCTCTTTCAAAGAAAACAGATAACGCCATGGGCACTATTTCCTTTCCTCATTCACCAAGCCTTAGTGAATGGTTCCCATGGCTCAGGGATCATGTTAGTCACTGGGAATATGTCTGTGAACAAAACCTAACCTCTGCCCTTAAGGAACTAGTCTAGTCAGGTAGAAAGAGTCAACAGCATCAAAAAACCCACATTGCTTTAAGGTGTTTCATCATATTTAGGCACCACACATTTGCTAGCAGCATCTTTAAAAACTTCAGTTCATTTTCTGCTTCCTAAACCTCCTTCCCCTCCTCTGAGGTTCTCCCAGGAGCAACATACAATGAAAAATTGCTTGTGCCACGAGCTTTCAGCCAGCACTATCTAAAACTAGTTCTCCACTAAGCAGGAGACTGAAGGACCTCACTGCCCAGCTAACATGAATGTTTCTGTTCCATGTCCTTACATCCAGAAAATGGCTATTTCTGCAAAGGAACTACCATGGCCTGAAACAGTCAGCTAGCTAAGGACCCAGAAGGGTGGCTATACAGTCCCACTACCTGAGCAGAATGCTGGACAAAGAAAATATCACCAGACTGGCCTAGACTACGTTTCTGAAGGTTCCATTTCGGCAGGTCAGGCTGTTGCATGGGAGAACATACAGGAAGTAAATATAGTTTGTCAGCCTCAAAGAGTAAGATGCCTTTCAGAGCCAGCCATGCAGAACTACAGTGGTGGCACAGGAGACTGGGTAGGGGTACAGCCTGTTAAAGTGCAGTGACCCTGCCCCATCAGAGCAAGTGTTCCCATCAGTACCTTGGGTTCATCACCTTTGTTCCCCTCTTCCCTTAGAAAGTGGTAATGAGTGGATAAAAGGAGCCGGATTTCACACAAAGAATGGGGGCAGTGACCCTCTTGATATTTTAAACTACTTAGCACATGATATAAATCTGTGTTAATCCATGCATACGTTATTAACCCCTCCTTGTTATCAAGAACTATCAAACATCTTTATTTAGTTACTAGATTGTTTACTTGATTGCATCCAATTTCTTGACTTTGGTTGATACTTTTATACTGATGATTCATAAATGTCCATTTTAGCCCATTTATACCCTGAGCTCCAAACTTACATATCGAATTGTCTCTTCAATACTTCAGTTGGGAATGTAATGGTCATATTAAATTCAGCATGTCTGCATATGAGCTCAGAATTCTCCCCTCAGGAGCCTGCTTGTTGGTAAATACCAGTTCAGAACATCCAGACACTTCAGTGGCTTCCCATGACACCTACCGTAGACCTCCCCAAGATTCTATATGAACTAGATCCTATTATCTAGCTGAATTAACCTCCACCTTCTTCTCCTTCTTCAGTCCAGCTTAGTCCCATAGCATCTTGCTACTACAGGAATGGGTCAACATTTCCACCTTGGATTTGTGGCTCTTGCTTTTCCCACTTCTGCTTGCATACTCTCAAGGATTTGTCTTTCATCATATTAGGTCTCAACCCACATATGACTGTCTTAGAAAGATTTTTTCTAACCAGCTATCTCCAACATCTCTTCTCTCAATCTCTGATCTTGAATCCTGATTCAGATTTGTAAAATTCTATTCACCAGCATAAGACTGATTATACTTTTTACTTATTAGGGAGTACTTCACTCACTCAGAATATAGATACCCTCACAAAAGGCTTTCTTTACCGTGCTCATATATCTCCAAGTGCTTAAACAGTAGCCAGCACATACGGTGGTACAGTTTCAATAAATGCTTACTAATGGCTCAGTGGAGTGGGTGGTCCACTCACTTCTTTACAATTTGGACTTGTGGTATTTGAAAATGAATCTTAGATTAGAGCCACTGTCTTGTGGACATAATAATTTTTTACACAGTTAAGAACACATGACAATTGAAGAGCTTGCCAATTTAGGCTCTAGACTTTGGCAAATTTTAAACTCAGGCTACTGCTTGCTCCATTCCTCACCATGCAGTTGCCTCTTCCCTGCCTCTCACTTAAGAAGTCTAAGAATTGTAGCCCCCAACCCCCCAAAAGACAGACATGTAGCCTGGGAAATGACTGCCCTGCTGCTTCCAGATGTGAGTTTTAGACTCTTCCACATGTGCGAGACAGTGTGAATGAAAAAAATGTTAGATTATCTGGGACATTTTTATGGTCAGTGGGAAAAGCATAACACCACAGTTAAATCTGGAACTACCAGGGGAATATAGGTTGAGTAATCATCATAATTCTAAAGAATACATGTTTATTTCTACTTAAAGCAAATTGAATAAACTTTTAAAACAACACTGCTGAAGAAAGCTAATAAACTTGAGAAATCAGGAATTTAAATAAGACTTAGGAACAATGTTTTACTGAAGGATAAAATTTTGGTCTATATGGCTGCTTATTTAGGATTCATTTTTACTTTCTGTTGGAAAAGTTAACATTTTTTCTCATCAGCCCAAACAAAATTCTCCAGAATTTCAGAGCATCTACAATGTACTCAATTCTAATTTGACAGTCTGAGTTTCTATTTAAACTGGAAACTTATTTGCCTACTTATAAAAATAAGCTTCTAAACTCATGGATCACCCACAAGAGTGATCCTCTTTGGGAATAAATAAAAATAGTAAAATATATAAAATATATATAAAATATATAAAATATATATAAAATATATAAAATAAATAAAACTGTAAAATTCTCTTAGTGCACATCTTCTCAGCTGCAGAGTATGTCTCCAAGCTCTTTTAAGACCACTCCCTCAAGTACTTCTGTGCTATGCTCAGTCTCCCATGCATAAGAATGAACACCCATGACACTAATCTCTACAGGAAAAGAAAAAGCAATCCTAAAGGTCTCCTTCTATTTAGTCTGTCAGATCCAATCATCTGCCCCCTTCATTGCTGCTTGTCACAATGGTATGTCTGATTTTCACCAAATACATTTAAATTTTTCTCTGAATTTTTTGTTTAATTGAATTCTTTATTGGTACCATTTATATACATCTCACATTCACGTATAACATTGGGGAATTTGTACCCGTATATGACACAAGTTAATTCTCATTTTTACCCACATCCCTACCCTCCCACACCTCCCACCCCCTTTATACATACTCTTTTATTTTCTTTCTGTATCATATTTATTCCTTCCCCTCATTACATTCCCACAACAAATTTCCTATGGAAATTTCCCACTCTATAAAAGCTGTCATACTTTCTAGAGTTCATTTGCCTCTACAGGTGTTCATGTCAAAGAGAAGATCCAGAATTTGCCTATCTGTGATCTATTGATTTCATTTATTAGTATATCCTCCAGGTGTCTCCATTTGCACCTAAATGGATCGATCTTGTCGTTCTTTATGGCAGAGTAATACTCCATTTTATATATTAAAAAAAAACACATCTTCTTTATCCACTCTCCTGTTGATGGGCATTTAGGTTGCTTCCAAGATTGAGCTATCACGAACTGAGCTGCTATGAACAAGGGTGTATATTTGTCTTTCCAATGTGAGTTTTTAAATTCTTTTGGGTATATTCCTAGCAGGGGGATAGCAGGGTCAAATGGGAGCCCTAGTCCTAGTTTTCTGAGAAATCTCCACACGGATCTCCACAATGGTTGGCACAAGTCTGCAATCCAACCAACAGTGGAGAAGGGTTCCTTTCTCCCCACAGCCACGCCAGCATTTATTGTTGGTTGATTTTGTGATAGTGGGCATTCTTTGTGGAGTGAGATGAAATCTCAGTGTTGTTTTCATTCGTATCCCTCGAATGACCAGTGATGTTGAACATTTCTTTGTATGCTTCTTGGCTTCTTTGACGTCTGCCTCTGACTTTTTATTAACAAGGGTATTGGCCAATGTTATCCACAGGCATCTCAATTGAATCATGAGGCCTCTTCTATTGTAAACCATGCATGTTCTACTGCTTTCTGTCTGATATAAAGACTTCACTTTCCCCTTTATATGTATTTTAGCAGACAAGAAAAAACTCAAGTCTTGCTTAAGGTTCCTTAAGTCTTTTCTCTATGATTCTTTGCTATCAACTCTAAAACCTAAACAAATACTTTCATGGGTATTTTCTTGAGTACTGGGGAATCAATTTTTCTCCGATTTAGTAACATTATTTCACAAAATATTGGAATCTTTGAATTTATAGAGCATAATAGCTTAACAAAACTCTCCAAGATATGACCAAAAATCTAAGAGTATCTAAATATCTAAGTATCATATGTTTTCTAATAACTAGCAAAGCAAGCTAAGCACAGAAAAATAGTAGTGAATGCTGGAAGCCACAAAGAACTATAAAGCATAAATCTACTGCTCTCTTGCAGCATGATGCTCAGGCTGGAAATAACAAAGGTGTCATTTCAGGGGTGTTGTAACCTTTCCCAAAATTGCCTTCCTTATCTCACTGGAAGATTTAAAAGTGCCAGCTACTCAGTGGTACCTCCAATTTGGATCTTCTATAGTTGTCACTTAAAACTGCATTATCTATGTGTAGAAGAGATGATGGAGTTCAATGAGTCTAAGCCCTGTGTCAGTCCCAGATGTGTATTGCCTTAAAGAGAGAGCTATCTGTGAAGGTCTGGAGACCTTGAAAGCTGCATGGAGCCACCTCCTTCTTCTTCCTGCCCTTGAAGAGGCAAAAGAGAGCCACTAGCATGAGAACTGAAGTTGCCCTCATGCAACTGCCTTTAAATCTAATTATTCTCTCTCCCAACAGCTGCAACTGGAGCAAAACCCTGGAGCCTACATACAGTTTTATCAGCCTCAAATTCTGCTACCACGTGTGTCCTCCTCTTTCTGTTGTCTCCCTTCCTTTCTCCCTCTAAACTCTCATTCCTTCATTTTTCTCTTCTGTTCCCTCCTTCCTTCTGTTTTTCCTTTCTTCCTCTTCTTTTTCTTCACTCCCTCTTTTTCTTCTCTTCCTCCCTTCCTTTTCCTTCATTCCTTCCTTCTCTTCCTCCTTCCTTCCTTCTTTCCTTTCCTCTTTCTTTCCCCTTCCTTGTAACCTATTTTGGAGACAAACAGGACAGAGGCTGTTTCAAAAAACACCCTCTCTAGTCACTATCTAGAGATACACTATATTTTTCAATGATCATAAAGCCTAGCTCTCTGTTAGCTCCCTCAAATCAGATTTTCGCAACCTTTTGATGTTCTCTCTTATCTGAAGAACAGCTCTGCCTTTTCCCAGTTCAGGCAAGCTTATTGAGGTCACCCAACTTCAAAGTGCCTCTCTGTGGCTCAAATGGTGAAGTTCTCCTGTGTGAATGTCTTGAGGATGCCCTTGGGAGGAGGAATAATACTCTTCTGTAAAGTGATCCAGACCAGTGACAATGCTGCACTCTTTGTCATGAATACCAATAGTGATTTGGCATTGCAGAGAGGCCTGATAATGTCTCTAAAAGACATCAGTGTTCTCTGAAATGCTTCTCAGGTATCCTGTTGTAAGCTCTAAAGGGTCTCAGACTGAATGCACCTGCTCAGTTTGGCCTAGATGATGCCAGAAATGCTAATCAATTTTATATATCCCCTGGTTAGTAGTGGAAACGTTCAGTTTCAAATCCACCCAAACACAAGTCATAGGCATGCCTATCTGTTCCTCACCAACTGTCTCTTCCTTTCCCTTTGCCTAGATAAGTCACAGAATTCAACTTTCTGCCGTTTTCTGCCTAATATATTGACACCCATTTGTGCTTGAAAGTAAATAATTTTGTGTGCAACCATTCTGAGCTGAAGATGTGAGCAGTGAGCCCATTCCCCTGCACGTAGTCAAGAGGCATCTTCAAAGTGATTCAAGAAACAGGCCAATCTGATGCTTGCCCACATGTACACTAACATGGCACAATGGGGGAAGGAGGAGAAGCTGATGGAAATGAACTAAATTTTAATAGGGACCATGAGAATAGCCCCAGAGGAGAGAGGAGAGTCACCTGCACTGTCTACTGGCACACAGCTGTGACTGCCAGCCACTATGGCCACAATGATCTTCCCCAAACATTCTCAAAGTTGTGGACAAACAGAACCTTTATCTTTTCAATTCTCAAAAATGCATTCTTGCCAGGCGTGGTGGCTCATGCCTGTAATCCCAGCACTTGGGAGGCAGAGGCAGGAGGATTGCTGAGTTCGAGGCTTCCCTGGACTACATAGTGACTCAGGGCCAGCCTGAACTACAAAGTGAGACCCTGCCTCAAAAAAAAAAATGCATTCTTGGGCAACAGATTTAGCTCAGTGGTTCCAGCACCTGCCTGGTAAGTGCAAGGTCCCTGGTTTGATTCCTGGTAACCACATACAACATTACTGGGTGTGTTGACTCACACTCACCAGCAGT
This sequence comes from Thryonomys swinderianus, assembly GCA_004025085.1. Taxonomy (NCBI): domain Eukaryota; kingdom Metazoa; phylum Chordata; class Mammalia; order Rodentia; family Thryonomyidae; genus Thryonomys; species Thryonomys swinderianus. The sequence goes on along the minus strand of PVIC010000968.1, from coordinate 19,691 downwards.
CACTACCACATACCACAGTGCCAGCCATGGTGGTTCATGCCTGTAACCCTAGCACTCAGGAGGCAGAGGCAGTAGGATTGCTGAGTTTGAGACCTGCCTGGGCTACATAGTGAGCCAATGTGAACTACAAAGCAAAACCTTGTCTCAAAAAAAAATTCTTTGGCTGAAAGGTATAAATACTTCCATCTATTCACACGTTCAAACCTGTACTTGTAGTTAGCATGGTTTTCCTGTTTTCTCATGGTTACCACCAACCTTGGGGAAGGTCTGGTCTAGGGATCAAGTACATCTAAGCTCCATATCCAGCACTTACCAGCTGTGTGACCTTGAGAGAGAGATTTGGCTTTACTATGCTTTATTTCCTCCTCCATAAAATGGGACTAAAAGGTCAGTCCCTGTGTCATCCCTGGCTTGAATGCCAAGTATGAGGAAGTGAGTAAATTATTCAGCATGTGCAGGTACCTGACAAATTTTCAATAGATATTAAACACTGTGAGTATTCCCAGGGAAGGACACAAATAGGTAAACCACAGAAGAGAGAAAACATTTTAAGGATATTAATGCATGGAATTGCTTGCCTTGGTCCAGAGTGCATGGGTTTGTCTCTTCCACAGGCCAAACATGACCATGTAGGAGGTTTCGTCTGAGGCAGGGGACGCCCACAAAGGCTTGTGGACAGCTTGTGTTTGCCTTGGCAGGCTGCTAACTAGCCAAAACCTCTGGAAAGTCATGACACTACTTGGCAAAATAAATGCTGTCTGCTTTACTGAAAACATATCAGGAGTATAAAAAAAATCAAATACTCTTTTTTCCCTAGTATGAACTTGTGATTTCATTGGCCAGGACATTGTCAGAGGGAAAGATGACCATGATCAGTGAACACTTACTTAACAAAATGAGGCCGATGGAATAAGAGCTTCAGTGAGCAGCCATTTCTGCAATAAAACATTCTTAACTGAAACAAAGCAGACACTTCCCAAATGATCCTAGGTCCTGCCAAGATACGTTTCCCACAGTTTGGAACAAGAAATGTTATCCAGAGTCACCCACACACTAAGGAGATGCCACAGGTCTCAGTCTGTTTTGTGGCTAAGCGAGATGGGTCATCAAGAGTGGAAATTCTCAAATCAGCCAATGTGAAAGGCAAGTACAAATACTAGGTTTATAAGAAGTCATGGGAAGCCTGACAGGTCACTGGGATTTCTACAAGCTTGCGGTGCTGGGCTGTGAGGCCATGGCCCTCTGAACTGGTAAAGGAAGCAGAGTGCCAAAAAGGAGGAGCTTTCTGCATCCCAGTGACAGAGCCCATGGAGGAAAGCCACGGTCCAAGAAACACTCTTTTGGAAGTGGTGAAGGAAATAATGCACGTGGCTTAATTGGGCGGAATTTATCACTGACTTAGAAATCAATGCCTGAAGCAGCCAAGGAAACAACAGTTTCAAAGGCAAAATAAAGCAACTAAATATGAGAGAACAAGAGGCTGAGACTCAGAGGTGGAGGTTAGGTTTCCCATGTGTTTACAGGAAAGAATTGTCACAGAGGCACTGGCAGGTCCATATCTTCACAGCATTAAACTGGCACATCACAGCCACGATGGAAGAACCCAAGACGAAGAGCATTTGCAAACTTAATCATCTTATCACAGGAAGCCACACCTCGAGGAGCCAGAAAAGCCAACATGTCACTGCAGGCGAGATTCAAGTTCATAATGACTCACAAGCATGAGTACATACATAGAGGCATGCATGCATGCACATGTGATTATCAAAAAAAAAAGGTGTACTTCAAGAACAGAAAATTAAACAGACAAGGTGACAGTTATCCATGGAAATAGGAAAACCATCGAAAAATTTAGGCTTGAATTTCAGATGGTACACCCTTAAGATTTATCAAGGAAAGGGTATTACTTTGTCACCCACTGTCAACTGAACTCATCCTTCTACATCAAAGCTTTAGGATTGACATTCTCCATCTTTTGTTGTTGTCATTTCTTAAGGTAGATTTATGATGTGTTCCATTTCTTGGTTCCCTACAGATATTGTACCACTTTATCATCTCTACCTTCTTGACTCCTGCCTTCACCTCCATCTTCACCACCTGCACTGTCTTTCCTACCTCTTCTCTACCACCACGACTGCCTGCATTTCTATCTCTGTAATTCCCAGCAGGAGCTCTGATGCCTCCTCCATCACCATCACATCCATTTACAATTCCACTGTGACATCTATCGCCATCACACCACTCCCAGTATTGTCACTACCTGCACATCTTCTCCATCTTCACCAACACTATCCCTATTGCCACTGTCTTATCCTTTTCCATATCCACCATTTTTTCCTGTATTTTTTTTTTTTTTGAGACAGGGTCTCACTTTGTAGTTCAGGCTGGCTCTGAGCTCACTATGTAGCCCAGGCAAGCCTCCCTCAAACTCAGCAATCCTCCTGTCTCTGCCTCCCAAGTGCTGGGATTACAGGTGTGAGCCACCACGCCCAACATTGTGGTATGTGGTATTGATTGCTGGTGGGCGTGAGTCTCCACGCCCAGCATTGTATGTGGTTACCGGGGATCAAACTCAGGACCTTGCACTTGCGAGGCAGGCACCGGAACCACTGAGCTAACCCTCCGGCCCCATTTTTTCTGTATTAACCTCTGTTCCTAGTTGACTTTATTTTAATGTCTTATAATCAACTCATCATGAAATGAAATGGGCTGAGCCTTGCTGTTGAAGGTAATAAATAGACTACATATTTTTGGATATTGCTTAGATAATTATCAATGTGACAAAACTGTGTACAAAATACAGCTTGTCTGGGGACATAAGAGGACATACTCTCTCTGTAAAATATGTTTCCATGCATATAGTTTTTTTTATAAATACCTCGGTTTACAAGTACCTTGGTTTATAAACTTAATGATTTTGGGAAAAATGGCTGCATTTGCATTTGTGTGGGAAAGATGGCTGCTATTGTATTTGTCACTTGATGTGGAGTTTGTGAAAAGATGCAAAATTTTGTCAAACATATTTGTTTGACTGCAAACAGAAGCATTCATGAACCAAAGTACTGCTGAAATGATGACCAAATTTATATTTTTATCCATAGTTTCACTACTGAGCTTCAGAAACACATTTTACTTTTTCCTCTAGACATGGGCACATGGATGACCCATTAGTACCCCTACTATTAACAGAGCCTACAGTTCTTTATATACTGTCGATAATAGCCCTTTGTCTGATACACAGCTAGTAAAGATTTTTTCCCATGTTGTTGGTTGTCTTCTAGCAGTGCCAGCGACTTCTTTGGCTGTGCAGAAGCTTTTCAGTAGGATGAGATCCCATTTGTTGATTCTTTCTGCTAGTTCTTGTGCTAGTTCCCATAACAGTACTGTTACTACACTCACTTTGCTCCAGACCAGAAGTTCTGTCCTCAGCCATCACATACCACACACCCTTTTCACATGCTTTCATTGCCAAGTCCTGAGGTTTCCCTGTACAACACTTTGTACAACCTTGGTACTTACCTTGCCCTAGTGCAGTCTCATATTATTTTCCCCTGGTTTGTTATATTAGCCTTCTTCAGGGTCAACATGCCACAAATCTCACTTCATCCCAATTAGGTCTATAGTCCATTTGATATTTTATAGTGAATAAATCATCATACCACAATAAGCCCTGTGTTATATTTGAATACAATCCATCCCTCTTTCTTTTATTTGCATTCATTGAAATGCCACTTTTTAGTCCTTCCATCAAAAGGGAAAATTATTTTGCCACCCTTTGAACACTCATCCTTGCTTTTCAAAAGAAAAAAGTAGCAAGAGTGTCATTGTGCAAGTTCTAGATCTAAACCTCAAGAGGCTGTGCTCACTTATACTATTTTTTGAAACCTTTCAGTATCCAAATGAGTAACACACTGCCTAGCTAGAAGACAAGAGACCACAGACAGAAGGGATGAGCCTCCTGGGCCCCTAACTCAACCAACCTAATTGCTGGGTCCAAATAGATAAGGAAGGCTGGGCAACATCAGAAAATCACTCAGCCCAGTCCAGCTCAAGATCTTGACCCTGGGAATCAGGAGCTAAATAACCAAGCCCTGTTTTAAGATATTAATTTATTTTTGATGTGACATAAATAAATCAGTGAAGTCAAAAAGAACAACAGATTAGGGCTGGAGATTTAGCTCAGTGGTTCCAGCGCCTGCCTTGCAAGTTCAAGGTCCTGGGTTCGATCCCAATAACCACATACAATGCTGGGTGTGATGACTCACGCCCACCAGCAATCAATACCACATACCACAGTGCCGGGTGTGGTGGCTCATGCCTATGGTGGCTCAGCACTCGGGAGGCAGAGACAGGAGGATTGCTAAATTCAAAGCTTGCCTGGGCTACATAGTAAGCTCAGGGCCAGCCTGAACTACAAAGCGAGACCCTATCTCCAAAAAAAAAAAAAAAAAAAGATTGAATAAATATTGAAAGAATAAGGTAGTAATGGAAATGTGTTTTAGATATGATTTTCATGCCAAGACTTAAATGTAGTGTGTGACAAACTATAGGATTAAGAAAATCATTTTTTTAGAAAGACTGGGAAACTCCAAAGAAATAAAAATAGGTAGGATGTCACATGAAGGAATCCTGAACGAATTTTGTTTTTCTTAAGGTATCTGTTTTTATTTCTTCATCATTAGAATTTTTAAATGAAATATCAGTCTTGTTTAGTACTTCAGTTGAATTTACATCTTCAACTATATCAGTCTTGTTTAGTACTTCAGTTGAATTTACATCTCCAACTATACAGAATCTATAACCAAGAATTATATATGGGTATGATATTTATAAGTATATGCTACTGAGAACTTGGGGGTTTTTGTTAGATGGTAGTACTACAGAAGTATGTAATTAATACACTATTTCTGTATACCTGTAACACATGCTTAACTATGCATGCAAGGAAAAAAGAATCAAATCTTATTTTGAAATGTAGGCACTAGATGACCGAGAATGGAATCTCATTTCCACTGTGCATGCATGTGCTACTCAAACATTTGCATTTTTCCTTTCATTTCTTCCCTATGTAGAATTTTCTGTTCAATTTTCATGCATTTGCAATAGTAAATGACATGAGGGATTATATACATCTTATGCCCCTGCTAAGAATGTATTGAGACCATGGATTCCTTCATGTTTTTTTCAAAGAACAGCAAACAACACTTCAGAAATCATTTTCAAACAAACCCTTATCTGTGAAGACAGCTAAAGGGGAGAGGAGAAAAAGGCTTTTATTAATATTCTTCCTATAAAATTCTGGAACCTTCTCTTCCTTTTTTATGACCTTTGTCTGTGGCATTTACACTAAAATCACAAAAATAGTCTAACTCCCATATTCCATGCAAAGCTAACAAGTGTCTCCATTTATCGTTGGAAAAACACTGACCAAGATTACTGCATGGAAGATGTATTAAGATATATAATGCACTCAGTAATTTTTAATCTTTCACTACTTAACCTAATTTCCTCCAAATTACGATACTGGAAAATATTATTTAATGGAAAAAGTTTATTTGATAGAAACCTACAGATGCATATCTATTACAGCGTAGCAATTATTTCTCCATGACTTCCTATAAAAGGAGCCAGTTGTAGTCAGCATGTGAGATATGATGATTTGTCTCCTTTGACTTATAAGAACATAGTATAGATCTTCCTACACAGGCCCTGTGGGCTTCTCCCTTACTTCCTTCCAGGATACAATGTTTAGTATTAGACACACCTGCAAAAAAAAGATGGAGCAAATCCAAGAGAAGGTGGTCATCCAAACAAATGTCCCCTCAGATTCTTCCAGGTTGACCCACCCAACAAGTTTCCATTTGTTCTTTTGACCCTGGGAATCTGCATGTAATAATTTTTATTTAAGGAGTGGGAGTTACGTTTAAAACAATATGAGAAAATTCCCAAAGCAGCAAAAATAAAATCGTTCTTTGCCTTGGCCTGCCACAATTACTACATTGCTATGACATATGACATCATAGTTAGCTCTCAGACTCGGGGGTGTTTCTAATGAGCTGGATTTGGAAGGGTCCCAGTGGAATGTAGTAAACCAAAAGACCCAGTGTTCTTTCAAATTCCAACAAGATATCAGGAGGGAAAACAAAGGGCTCTTCAACATCCAGAGGTCAACCTGTTTAGCAGTGTAACAAAAGGTGGCTACAAAGCAAAGGAATGGACAGCTCAGAACACAGGATCAGATAACTCTTGCCTACCTCTAATATATCCTTACTTTTAACTTATCAACAGTGGTACTGGATATATTCTCAAAATATTCTGACCATTTGATGTGTTATCACATGAGGTCCTTGCCATAGAACTGATCAGAGAAAAAATTTAACAAAGTTTCTAGTGTATTTGTTACTTTTATAAATAATTTTTTTAATTTAAAAGGACAAAGAACAAATTAAAATAGAGAAATGATTAGGAGATATGTAAATTAGGTCCTTTTCTATTCCCTGGCACAACTGAACATCATAGGGAAAACCACCTTCCCTAGGCCCTATTGAGACATTCACCATGTACTCCCTCTAGGCAATTCATAGTCGCACAGCCCAGTGATTCCTCCAGCATTAAAAACCAGTAGTCAATGAATTATCAGGAACCTCTTTCATGAGCCAAAAGTCATGGAAATAGAACTAAGTACCTCATTCTCAGTCCTATCACTGATCTTTAATGTCTACCTGGCCTGATGGATTTAGCTTCTTCTCTTAGAACTCCCCAAACAAAAATGAATAATCCAGTTTCCAAAAATATTCACAATTCAGGACAAACCTATTTAGTACAAACCCTTTCATAAGGAGGTTGGAGCAAGGGGGCTGAACTCTTGGACTTACCAAGATGTTCTATAAAAATATTTTCATAGCTGGGCATGGTAGCTCATACCTGTAATCCTAGCACTCTGGAGGCAGAGACAGGAGGATTGCTCAGTTCGAGGCTTGCCTGGGCTACATAGTAAGCTCAGGGCCAGCCTGAACTACAAAGTGAGACCTTGTCTCAAAAAAAAAAAAATTTTTAGGGAGAAAACCTAGGGTGAGACCACATTTGTAATAACAGCATTTAGTACAGCTTTATAACAATGACAGAACAAATTTAAAAAGATATAACTGAAATATATAATATTTTAATAAAATAACAGCTTTGACATATGGATACTGACAAAGACCTTTATAACCAATAAGCATAGGGTACAACTTATCCTAATTTTTATAATATAAAATATCAAAATGTACACAAAAATACAAAGGACAATACACAGAATCTTCAATGTGCTCCTAAGGAGCTTCAACAATTATTAATATTATGCCACCCTAATTATTTATATTTCACACCAGTTGCTTCTCCTACCCTCTCTGCTTTTCCTCCTCCTTTTAAGAGATTAGAAGTAATACTATAATCACTTTTCTACACCTGTGTTAGAAGGATTGCAAAATATAACCCTAAATCTTCACACACCTACACACACCACTGCTCTTCTGTGGGACTTTCCAATTCCCTCCTAGCATGTTCAGGATGACCTACTGAACTTCTCAGCTATGAGCACAATGTTATCTTCTCAGAAGTATCAGAGAGTTGAAATACTGTTTCTGCCTGATGTCTTTGTTTCTGTCATCCCAAGGAGAAAATTCATGAAGTACCTCATTAGAATTCAAAAGTCCCAGTCAGCCTAGTAACCAAAACCAGCATCTAATCAACTCCAGGGCCACCAAAGAGTCACCCAAATTTGGGAGAACTTTCTAGTCAACACCCCTGGACTATGAACAATACGTTTATTGTTATGGGCAACAGAATTTAGAACTGTTTCACAGCACATATGCCCATTAAATATCTTCAATAGTTATTAACATTATATCACCTTAATTTTCTCTATTTCATACCAGCCACTCCTATCTTCCCATTTTAATCTCCCTTTCAATACATTAGAAGCATTCAACATATGATATCTGACAAAGAACCTATGTACTAAATATATACATTACTCATTTTAGTCAAAATAAAAAGGAAGCACACACACAAAAATATCTCCATAAACAAATATTAAAAATTAAACTGAAGTGGGAGCCAGAGATTTAGCTCAGTGGTTCCAGTGCCTGCCTCACAAGCACAAGGTTCTGAGTTCAATCCCGGTAACCACACACAATGCTGGGCACCAGCATGTCCACCAGCAATCAATACTACATACCACAGTGCCGGGTGTGGTGGCTCACGCCTAAAATGCCAGCACACCTATAATCCCAGCACTCAGGAGGCAGAGGCAGGAGGATTGCTGAGTTCAATGCTTGCCTGGGCTACATAGTGAGCTCAGGGCCAGCCTGAACTACAAAGTGAGACCCTATCTCAAAAAAAAAAAATTAAACTGAAGAGAGATAATATTTTAATCAGCTAGAATAAGAACAGCTAATGACATAGTAGTATTAAACTGCATTTTGAGCTCCAAATTAGACAGAGGCATTGGCGACCTGAATTCAGCTCCTATAAAGAAACTGGCTCAGGCACATTCAGAGACAAAAGCTTGGCCACTGTGTCAGTTGTGGGCAGATTTAGAGCTGCTGATGAATGACCATTAGCTGAGAAAATTACTCATGATACCTCTATTTTATTTATTTTTAAAGCCCCTCCATATATCAGTCAATAGATCTGCCATTTTATATCAGGACAATAAAATACACTGAGTGTCCCTGTGTAGGGACAAATGGATAGCTGTAAGAGCAAAACAGAATTTGAAATCCTCCCTCATGCCATACATAAAAATTTATTAAAAATAGGCCGAAGTTTAAATGTCAGATCTGAAACTATAAAGCTCAAAAGGAAGGCTGAGAACAGATCAAAGGAGCACAGACCCTCCATTCTTTGTGAACTAGTTGGAGAAAGTGGCACAGAGACTGATGTATGGTGGCTCAGGTGAGAAATGACAAGGGTGTCATTGTACAACGTCCTGCACAGGGGTTTCCCATGGCCAGGACCCAACTGAAGGGGCATAAACCCTCAATTTTTTGTAAACCAGTTGGGGAAAGTGGTGCACAAGCTGAGGTGTAGGAGCCTGTTTCCTGTGACTAAGGAAAGAACTCAGGGCCACAGAAAGGCTATTTGCTTGTGGGCCACACTGGACATAACTGTAGCATGTGGGGGCCCTCCTGAGACACCATCTACTTTTCTGTGGACAATGAATAGGTGTAGCAGCAGTGCTGGAAAATAGAGCATTTCAGGGCATTCCTCTGCCCAATCTCCCATGTCAAAAAATAAAAATTAAAATTAAAAAAACACTCACTAGAAGATTAAGAGAATGCTGTTCATTACAGCTATCAGTGAGTTGGATGAGTCAGTTCCAGTTGCAAGATCCTGGATTCTTACAGAGTTCAAACCCACAGGAGTTTTTTTTTTTTTTTTTTTTAATAGCTCAATTCAGGCACTGTATTCTGAACCTAGACAAGGGATGAGAGCTGTCTCCCTGTAACTAATCAATTCTGATCTGTGTGCTATTGCTCATAGTATGTATAGGAAATAACAGATACATGCTGTAAAGGGTTCTTTTGGTTATGTTTTTTCATTCTGTTTTGTTTTGTTTTGTTTTGAGACAGGGTCTTGCTTTTGTAGTTCAGGCTGGCTCTGAGCTCACTATGTAGCCTAAGCAAGCCTGGAACTCAGCAATCCTCCTGCCTCTGCCTCCTGAGTGCTGGGATTACAGGCGTGAGCCACCACGCCCAGCACTGTGGTATATGGTATTGATGGCTGGTGGGTGTGAGTCTCAATGCCCAGCATTGTATGTGTTACCAGGAATTGAACTCAGGACCTTGTGCTTACAAGGCAGGTGCCAGAACCACTGAGCTAACCCTCCGGCCCCTTTTGGTTATGTTTTAAACTTTTTTTTTTTTTTTGGCAGTTGCTGGTATTGTTAGTGTTGTTATTCTTTTTTCTTTTTAACTTTTTTCTGACCTTTCTTTTTTCATTCTCTATTCTGCTGTTGTCAAATCTGTTCAATATCAATTTTTTTCTCTTCTCAACTGCTCTTATTTTTACAGGAGACAAAACAGTCTCCTGTTTCCCTGCTACTGCTAGTACCCCTATTTCTCTTCTTGTTTCTTCATCCTATCCTCCTCCAGTCAAAATTAGTGCCTTGAAGCTAAAGGGGGTTCAGTCTTCCCTAATTTCTCTTCCTTATGTATTATTATAGGAGGGTGAACAAAGTTTCTAGTGGTCCTGCAGATCTTAATTGGTTCTGTCTTATATTTGGCTCTTTTGTCTCTGTTGTACTCTTGGATCTATGAGGTTCCTGAGGTCTGTGATCTCTATAGATTCTCTAGCCCTATTTCTAATCTCTCCCTCTTCTTCTTATCTCTCTACCTCCCCAACTCCCCAGTAACCTTTTATTGCCAAAGGGTAGAGTTGCTCTATTGAAGGACCTGTATAAAGTAAATATATTTCTGATTAGTTCTAAATTTTGGCATATGATCACAGATCTAAATCATGAAGTTAAAGTTATTGGGATAGTAGTTGCCAAAGCTTATTTCTTGTGCTGTGTTCGATACTGTTGATGATACTGATTGTACTATGTCAGTAAAGATAATATGATTGTTCTGTTCAAATACCTCCTATGATATGCCAGAACTGAGATTACTTAATGGTGATTATCGATCCAAGGAGGACAACCCAGGAAGTAGTCACCTCCTAAAGGTTTCAAAAATTAGGAAGAGAGATGTGCAATACACATTGCCCAGACAGCAGGAAAGGAATTATTAAACCAATAACATCAGCATTGACAAAGGAATAGAAATGAGAAAATACTCAAAAACCCAGATACAAAAATCATCACCACAGAGGAATCCAAAGAAAAGAGAAATAGAGCAAATTGAATCTCCATCACCAGGATTCTCTGAGATGGCAACAAAAGCATATCTATTAAAATAGAAATCAAAAATAATCTCTGAAACAAAACCAGAGATACTGTCCATTATGAAAGTTATGATTAATAATGTTAAAGAAGAATTTAGGAACATGATACAATCTGAGATAGCAAAAGCAATGGAACATGTTAAACAGCTTCAAACAAATTTCCAAGGGATTAAAAATGCCAACAAAAGTTTGAAAAGTAGGATGAATAAATGTGGGTAGCAAATTTCAGACATAGTGGATAAAACTGCAGCCAATGAACAGGAAAGGAATAAATTATGGAAAATGGCAAGGGACCATGAGAAATTAACCCAAAAGTTCCTAGACAATATAAAGAATAATATATGACTGGAGTCATTCAGGAAGCAGGAGACACTGCAAAAGAGATTTTTAAAAAAAACTGTCCACAGAAAACTTCACAGGAAAAGATTGGACATACAGACAAGTGAGGTATATAGAACTCCAAATGTTCATAATAAAAAAAAATCTAGGCATATAATTATCAAGGTTCCAGATATCCAAGAAAAGAATGAAATACTGAACACAGTTAGAGAAAAGGAAAAAATCTACATACAAAAGGAAGCCCATCAGGATCACAGCAGACTTTTCAACCAAATACTCAACACAAGGAGAGCCTAGAGTGAAGGCTTTCAAGCCTTGAGGAAAAACAACCTCTAACTTAGATTGATGTATCCTGCAAAACTATCTTTCAAAATTAACAGGGAAAAAAGATACTTCCGTGACAAAGAATACCAAAAAAAACTTCATAAATATAAAACCTGCACTCCAAAAAATTCTAAACAATATCTTGGCAAACAATGAAGAAAATAACAAACCCATGAGACCCATTAGAATGAACCCATTGGGAAAGACAAAAAACTGAATGTAAAGGGGCAAAAACAAAGAATAAAAGAGCCAAGAACAGGAAAACAGAAGAGTTCTAAACCAGTCCATGTAAGTCATGACCATTAATGTCAATGGGCTCAATTTGCAAATTAAAAGAGACAGACTGGCAGAATGGATTGAGAACTAAGATCTTACAATGTGCTGCATACAAGAAACACGTCTAATTCAGAAAAAAAAGAAGCCATAGACTGAAAGTGCAAGGTTGTAAAAAATTCTCTATGTAATAGAAAATGGAAATAAAGCAAGAGTGGCTATTCTATTTGCAAGCAAAAGAGATTTCAAACCAAAACTTAAGAGAGAAAAAGAAGAATACTACATCCTCATGCAGGAAACAATCCATGAGATGACATTCCTAAATATTTATGCACCAAATTCTAATGCACCCAACTATATGAAACAAATATTACTGAATATAAAAAGCCAGATAAATACTAATACAATAATACTAGGGGACTTTAATACCCTGCCATCAAAAAGAGACATACTGACTGGACAAATACTTGAGCTAAACAAAACTTATGAACAAATGGAATTAACAGATGCCTTAAGAGTATTTCACCCCCCAAAATCAGAGTAATACCTTGTTCTCAGCTGCTAATGAGTCATTCTCCAAAATAGACCACATACTAGTTCACAGAACATGGAAAAGTAAATGCAAAGGAACTGATAAAAGATATTTATGAGAAAAAAATGGCTGGAATAATAGTAATGGTCAAAAAACTGAAACCTTTCACACTAAGATCAGGAACAAGACAAGGATCTCTACAATCACCACTCCTGTACAAGATAATGTACCCATAGCAATAAGACTGGAAAAAGAAAGAAAAGGAATAAAAATAGGAAAGGAAGAATTTGAACTGCCATTATTTGTTGATGACATGATACTCTATATAGAAGATCCTAAAACCTCAACCAAAGGAATGCTATATTTAATTAGCAAATTTAGTAGCATAGTTGGATATAAGGTGAAAACTCAAAAATCAATAGGTTTTTATACATGAATAACAGACTTGTTGAAAGAGAAGTTGGGGACTCAATCACTTTTACAATAGCAAACAAAAAATGAAGTGCCTAAGAATCAATCTAACAAAGAAGGTGAAAGAACTCTATTCTAAAAACTACAGCACTCTGAAAAAGGCGATTGAAAGAATACCAGAAAATGAAAAGACATCCATTGTTCCTGGGTAGGTAGAACCAATATTGTTAAAATGGCTATACTCCTACAACTGGTATACAGATTCAGTGCAATTCTGATTGAAATCCCAACAGCATATTTCACAGAGCTAGAGAAAATAATTAAAAAAAATCTTCTGGAACCACAAGGGACCTAGAATAGCAAAAGCAAGTGTGGGCAACAAGGACATGGTGTATCACAATCTCCAACTTGAAATTATACTACAAAGCCACCGTGACAAAAACTTCATGATGTTGGCAAAGTAACAGACCTGAGGATCAGTGGAATAAATTAGAAAATCCAGAATCAACTTCAGATACACTCTGCTACCTCATCTTTGACAAAGGAACCAAATATCCTCAGTGGAGGAAAGATAACCTCTTTAATAAATGGAGCTAGAAAAACTGGGCTTTAACCTGCTAAAGACTAAGCTAGATCTAACGCTTTCACAGTGTACTAAACTAAAATCCAAGTGGATTAGAGACCCAAGTAGTAAAACAAAAACACTAAACTTTCTGCAAAACAAATCAGGTAGAACTCTTGAAGATATTGGCTTAGGGAAAGACTTTAGGAAATAAACTTCTATAACATGATAACTAGCAGAAAGAATCAACAAGTGAGATCTCATTCTGTTAAAAACCTTCCTGCACAATGAAAGAAATGACCTGCAGAGTGAAAAGACAACCAACAATATGGGAAAAAAATTACCAGCTCTTTCTCAAACAAAGGACCACTATCTAAAATATATAAAGAGATTTTAAAAGGCAGCTCCCCCAAATTTAAAGACCCAGTTCAAAAATGGGCATTTGACAGCAAAACAAATCACTGGCAGAGCAAAAAGGCAACAAAAAATATGAGAAAAAAATCTTTACTAGTAGTTCCTCAGACAAAGGGCTAATATCTAGAATATATAAAGAGCTTAAAAAATCAGTCCCCCAACATTTAAAGACCCAATTCAAAAATGAGCATCTGAAATGAAGTTTTAAGAAAAGATGTAAAAGCAGGTAAGAAGTGTATGAAGAAATGCTCTACGTCACTGGCCATTCAATAAATGCTGATGAATGCAACACTGAGATTTTATCTCACTGCACAAAGAATGGCTGCTATCTTGAAATTAGCCAGCAATAAATGATTGCAAGGTTGTGGAGAAATAGGAACCGTTCTCCATTCTTGGTGGGAATGCAGACTGGTACAACCATTATGGAGATCAGAGTGGAGATTCCTCAAAAAACTAGGATTAGAAGTTCCATTTGACACTGCTATTCCCCTGCTGGGGATATACACAAAAGAATTACAAGGTTCGTATTGCAGCAACATATGTGTCCCCATGTTTATAGCAGCTCAGTTTGTGATATAAAAAAAAAACCAAGGGAAAAAGGAACAACTCAAATGCCCATCAACTCTAGAATGGATAAAGAAGATGTGGTTCTTCATAGAACAAGTTTAAATAAATGGAAAGGAACTGAAGTTATCCCCTACATACTATCAGACCACAGTGCCTTGAAACTGGAGCTGAATGGGAAAAGAAATTCCAAGATCCTCACAAATACATGGAAACTGAACAACACTCTGTTGGCCAATTAATGAGCCACAGAAGAAATTAAAAAGAAATTAAACAGTTTCTAAAGCTAAATGATAACCTCAGCCCAACATACAGGAATTTATGGGACACAATGAAAGCAGTTCTATGGGGGAAATTCACAGCAGTGAATGCCTACACCCAGAAAATACAGCAAACTCAAATAAACAAGCTAATAATGAACCTCAAACTGCAAGAACAAAAAGAACAAGACAAACCCAAAGCTCAAACAAGGAGGAAATTATAAGGATCAGAGCAGAAATTAATGTAATGGAGACCAAGAGAATGATACAAAGAATCAATGAATCGAAGGCTTGGTTCTTTGAAAAGATAAATAAAATCGACAGACCCTTAGTCAACTTTATCAAACAAAGGAAGGAAAAGGTTCAAATCCGTACTGTTAGGAATGAAAATGGGGAAATCACCACAGATCCAGTGGAAGTCCAAAGGATAATAAACAGGTACTTTGCAAATCTGTGCTCCAAAAAGATGGAAAATCTAGAAGAAATTGATAGATTTCTAGATACATATGAACTTCCAAATCTGAATGAAGAGGAAATAAAAATGTTAAACAACCCAATATCAATCTGTGAAATTCAAAATGTAATAAAAACCTACCAACAAAGAAAAGCCCTTGTCCTGATGGCTTCACTGCTGAGTTCTACAAAACTTCTTTAAGAAGAGTTAATATGACTACTTCTCAAACTCTTCAATGAAATTGAAAGAGAAACAGTACTCCCAAATTCATTCCTTGAAGCAACCATTACCTTGATTCCAAAAGCAGAGAAAGACCCAATCAAAAAAGAAAACTACAGGCCAATATCTCTAATGAACATTGATACCAAAATCCTCAATAAAATATTGGCAAACAGAACACAGAGAGTAATGAAGAAAATCATACACCCTGATGAAGTTGGATTTATCCCAGGGATGCAAGGCTGGTTTAACATAAATCAATTAATGTAATACACTATATTAACAGACTCAAGGACAAAAACCACGTGGTCATCTCAATAGATGCAGAAAAAGCATTTGACAAAATCCAACACCCATTCATGATCAAAACCCTACAGAGAATCAGAATAGATGGACTTTATATCAAACTAATGAAAGCTCTTTACGAGAAACTAACAACCAGCATCATACTAAATGGGCAAAGACCGAAACCCTTTACACTCAGATCAGGAAGAAGACAAGGAGCTCCACTGTCACCATTCTTGTTCAATATAGTGCTGGAAACAGCCACACCCATTAGGCAAGACTAAAGAAACCTCCATTATAATGGCACCACTTTCTGTACCAACTTATTTAAAGATTTCAACAACAACAAAATACAAGAGTCATAAGAAAGAAAGGCAACAAGATGCCTGCAAAAACTTATAACTCCCCAAAAGGTGATCTCAAAGACATTGAAGGAGATGAAATAGCTGACAGAGCTCAAAAAATGAATAGTTAAAATTATTGACAAGATCAAAGAAGAGACCAATAAGCAGCAGAATGGACAATTATTAGATGATTAACAAGCTTAAGCAAGATGCAAATAAGAAGATAAATTAAGGAAGACACTATAGGAAATAAAAGACCACTTCCATAAATTCCAGGTTATGAAAAGTAAGCAAAGAAGAATCTTGAAAAAAAATTCAATTGGAATCGCCAGTGGTAGGGAAGATCATTCAGAAGATAACAATACCAGGGCCTGAGGACAAGATTTGTATAGTACATTTATTCAGTATTAATAAAAAAAGAGACAATAAAATAATGATTTATTAACCCTTCAATGAATATTACAGAAAAAAGTGTAAGATCACTGATCTTGAAGAAGGGGTAGTGGTAGAAATTAACACTCTAGAAATTTATCTTCAAGATTATTACAATAAATTTGCTGGATCTAGGGGATTAGATAAATTTCAAGATAAAGTAAGTATTATGAAACCAAATATACATAACTAGAAAAGAACTTCTCTGATATATCATAATAAAAATAAGTCAGAAAAAAGAGATGATATTGAAAACTATGAGATAAAAGTATCAATTTACCTAAGAGAAATCCCATCAAAATAATAGCAGATTTCTACACATAAACCTTAAAGGCCAAGAAAGCTCAGAGTTAATTTTTTCTAGCCTAAAAAGAATAGAATTGCCTGACTATGACCTGGATAATTATTTTTTCAGAATTGATGGAAATATAAAGACTTTCCATGATAAAGATAAACTAAAGAGATTTATGACCACCAAGTCAGCATTGCAGAAAATACTTAAGAGAATCCTAAACAGAGATATGGAGGACAATATCCAAGAACTACAAGGGCAAGAATAACTGCTGGGAAAATAGTTAATAAAAGGAAAAAAGAAAGGAACAATGTGCTGGAAAAACAAAATAAATACAGGAATCAGTGCATACAATACCTTTTAATAACAACACTCAATGCAAGGACTTTCCAGGAAGATGGGCTGGTGGTGAGCAGCAAAGACAGAATCTCTTTGCAATGTAGCATTTGCATATTGGAATATAGCAGCTTGAAGAAAAAATAAAAGAAAGGAAGAGAGTCGCCAAAACCCAGGAAGGATCTGAGACAAGAAGTCTACAGGGAGAGCAAAGACAAAAATTTAACAAAAAGGCAGAACTCTCTTCCCTAAATGGGACTTTCAGTGGGAAAGTGGCTACCAAATCTGCAGATCACTGGTGACTTCTAACAACCCACAGGTCCCCCATGAAGAAATAGGCTATGGAGTGGAGCAGCGGTCACACCAGATAGTAGAAGCTGCTGTTCTCAACATGTATAAATTGGTTATGGACAGAGGACAGAGTCAGTGACAGTCAAGGAAGGAGGCTTCACCCACTGCCCCAAGGGACTGAGGATCCATGCACCAATGTCCCAACAGTTCCAGCTTCTTGTCCTCTAGATCTCTGCATGGTGTCCCCATGTTCCAACTTCCTGTCTACCATACTAAAAAAAGCACCCACTGGGAGATTTAAAACCTGTGGGCTATAATCATCAGTGAATTTGTAGGCCCAATGCCACCTAGAGAACCTAGACTCACTCTGGGGGAAGGGCACGAGTACTTTCAACCCTGCAGGAGTTCCTTGAACTGAATTCATCATTCAGACTGATCATCATTGGACTATGACTCTTTCTCTGTGACTAGTTAACTCCAATCTGTGTGCTATTACTCATATTGTCTAGAGGAGACAATAGGTCCCCTTTTTTTCTTTTTCTTATTTGTTGCTATTGTTGCTGGGTTTTTTCTTTTTTTTCTGTCTTTTTCTTTTATTCATTTTTCTTGATTTTTCTATTTTTGTTCCTCTCTTTTATTCTTGATTTCTCTACTTTCTTGTTGATGAGTCTGTCCAATTTTGGGTTTTTTCTTTTCTCAACTGCTCTTATTTTTACAGGAAAGGGAAAATAGTCTCCTGCTTGCCTGTTGCTGATGGGTTCCCCTATTCTTCCTTTGTTCCTTCATACTCTCTTTTCCACCTGTCAGTATCAGTTTCCTGAAGTCACTGTTATGGTCCTCTGCACTCTCCTTTTATTCTGTGTTACTATTGAAGAGTGAATACAGTTTCTAAGTGTCCTGCTGCTATTAATCTGTTCTATTTGAATTTGCCCCTCTGTCTCTTTTGCCCTCTGCCTTCTTTCAGTATCCCAGGGTTTGTGGGATCTTTACATGCTCTACAACCTTATTTCTAATCTATCCCTCTACTTCTATCACTCTACCTCCCTCAACTCCCTCATAACCCTTTTTTACCAAAGGATGTTACAGCTATATTAAAGGGCCTGTATGTTGTAAACACATTTGTGGTTAGTTCTAAACTTAGGCATATGGTCACAGATCTAACTTGTGAAGTTAAAGGTATCAGAATAGTGATTGTGAGTTTGTCAGTTCCTGTGCTATATTTGATATTGTTGATGCTAGTGGTTGTATTACTTAAACCAAGGTGATGTCACTGTTGTTTAAGTACCTTTCATGGTGTACCAGAACTGAGATTGCTTAAAGACCATTGCAGAACCAAGAAGGACAACCCAGGAAGTAGCCATCTCCTAATATTAGGAAGAAAGAGACTTGCAATAAACATTTCCCAAACAGCAGGCCAAAAATTA
The DNA here is from genome assembly GCA_004025085.1 of Thryonomys swinderianus. Taxonomy (NCBI): domain Eukaryota; kingdom Metazoa; phylum Chordata; class Mammalia; order Rodentia; family Thryonomyidae; genus Thryonomys; species Thryonomys swinderianus. The sequence goes on along the minus strand of PVIC010000968.1, from coordinate 1,006 downwards.
AACCAAAAACCTCAGCAATGATAAAAAAAAATACAAACAAGGAAAAATTCAAAAACCCGATTACAAAGATCATCACCACAAGGAAATCCAGGAAACAAGGAAATAGAGCAAACTGAAGCTCAATCACTGGACTCTCTGAGCTGGTAACAGAAGCAGTTCTAATAAAATGGAAATCAAAAATACTTTCTCAGAAAAAAACAGAGATACTGTCCATAGTGAAAGTTATGATTAATAACACTAAAGAAGAGATCGGGAACATGATACAATCTCAGATTACAAAAGTAATGGAACCTGTTAAACAGCTTCAAATAGATTTCCAGTAAATAAAAAATGCTGATGAGAGTTTGCAAAATAGGATAAATGAATATGGAAGTTGAATATCAGACATAGATGATAGGATAGCAGCCAATGAACAGAAAAGAAATAATAGAAAATGGCAAGGGACCATGAGAAATCTACCCAGCAGCTCCTAGATGATGCAAAGAAGAACATCCGACTGATTGAGGTCAGTGAGGAAACAGAAGAAAGTGGAACATTATATATATAAACATATATATAGTTATATATATATAATTTTTAATATATATTAAAATTTTTTCTTCACAATTTTTTCATATATATATATATATATATATATATATATATGAACAGTTCACAGATGTAATCACAGAAAACTTCATTCAAGAAGAGCCTAGAATGAAATATTCTAAGCCCCTAAAGAAAACAACCTCCAGGGCCGGAGGATTAGCTCAATGGTTCTGGCGCCTGCCTCGCAAGTGCAAGGTCCTGAGTTTGATCCCCGGAAACCACATACAATGCTGGGCGTGGAGACCCATGTCCACCAATAATCAATACCACATACCACAGTGCCGGGTGTGGTGGCTCACGCCTGTAATCCCAGCACTCGGGAGGCAGAGACAGGATTGCTGAGTTCAAAGCTTGCCTGAACTACATAGTGAGCTCAGAGCCAGTCCGAACTACAAAGCGAGACCCTGTCTCAAAAAAA